>VZTL01059403.1:0-11257 GCA_013400535.1 Scopus umbretta
CAATCCCTTCATCCCCCAGCCTGAGTTGATACCGGGGGTTGCTCTGACCCAGGTACCTTGACCCACTTCCCCTTGGATTATGGGTATTATGGGTATTCTGTTCCCTGTCCCTATCTTCCAGATCAGGGGGCTGAATATCCTGGGGATAACTGGATTAGCCTATCTGTTGCATTTTCAACTGTGATCTGTGGGTCGTGCATAACATAATGACAAAGGTAAGTGAAAAAGTAAACCTCTTCTTACTGGGCTTAAATTTGCCATAACAGGACATACAACTCCACTGGAAAATTTCTAGGCATCTGCAAACTGAGATGGAAAAATATATTAAGACAGGCAGATCGACAAGGAAGGTGGGAAAAAGCTTTCCATCATGTTCAACAGAGACCTCCATCCTTTTTTTTTTTTTTTAAATTGACGGGCCACGCAAACTTCGTGAAGATAAACAGTGATCTACTAACTTTCTGAGCAAAGAAAACCCACAGGCTGGCTTCCGCAGTGTTGTCCCAAAGGTTTTCAGCTAGAAGCAACCAAAGCCAAACCTCAGCTTTGAAGATTCAGCTCTTACTTTCACGTTGTCCTCATTTGTTTATTTGCAATCCCAAGTACTTGTGGGTATGGTTTTGTTTTGCTTGTTTACAGTGATTTGATAGACTGCCTTTTCATGTTTGGCATAATACTGGGTAACAAAACATTGGTTAGGAAGGTATTGCCGAAGAGATGGCCCAGGTACCAACCTCATGTTCGCGGTCTTTCCTAGAAAAGACCAAAAAGCCGTGAGAAACCAAAAGGTGTGTGATGCAGCTGCTAATCTCGGGTCCCGTGAAAAGTGGGCAAGGGTCTGCCGCAAGACCCTGTGGAGCGGCGTAGAGCCGTAGCGCCTGCCACCCAGGGCCTGAACTTTGGAAGAAACACCCATAAACGCAGTCACGCCCCAGCAGGCACGGTCATCCTCCAACAGCCGTTCGTCTCCAGGATGTCTGTGAAGTGATTAGAGAGACCATAAATTTAATAAATGATTTGTAAAATCCATCTCTGAAGTGCCACAGCCCTCAAATGGAAGGAGCTGCTTCCCCCGTATAACCGCCTGGGAGCCAGCTCAAAACCTCCTCCGTACTGACTGGCGCCGGCTGTCACTGGTCCCAGTAGGAAGGGGGACTGAGTAAGCGGACTTGCCTTTTTTTGGGCTGCTGGCCTCTCCCCTTTAGGTCTGCACCTCCAGCAACACCACCACCCCAAGCCCTCCCCTTCCTTCCTACGGTGCTTCAAGCCCTTGACGCTCCGGAAAACCAGGAGGACCAGGAGGAAGGGGGTTGAACCCCCGTCGCGCCTCGCCAGCCGCGCCCGGGCGCCCCTCAACCCACCCGTAACCGCTTCACGCAAGGAGCATTTACGTTATCCGCCAGCAGCCCAGCTTCACTGCCAGCTGCGGGTGCCGGCGGGCACTGACTAACGCAAACCCGCGTCAGGCAGCGGCGGCCGCGCCTCCCTCCCGGCTCCCCGCCGCCGGCAGCCCCCCACCCCCGCCCNCCCCTACAATGACATTTCCACGTGTACGGAAAAGCACCTGGATGCTTACGTGTGAGCAGGTATCCACCCCCCAGTTTCACGGTGCCGGGGTTGCATCTTACAGGCTGTATTACAACCAGACATGCTTCTCCGCATTGCCAGGGCGGGTATCTCTTTTTCCACATTTGTGATGCTTAACGCTTAAATCAGCTGAAACTCCTGGCTTGCCATGTGTTCCTGTATTGAGTTTGTGTGGCAAGGTTTTGGTAGTGGGGGGGCTAGAGGGGTGGCTTCTGTGAGAAGCTGCTAGAAGTTTCCCCTGTGTCCGATAGAGCCAATGCCAGCTGGCTCCAAGATGGACCTGCTGCTGGCTGAGGCCGAGCCCATCAGTGATAGTGGTAGCTCCTCTGGAATAATATATTTAAGAAGGGGGAAAAAAAACCCCAACACCTGTGCAACTGCAGCTGGAGAATATGTGAGAGGAACAGCCCTGAAGACACCAGGGTCAGTGAAGAAGGAGGGGGAGGAGGTGCTCCAGGCACCGGAGCATTGATTCCCCTGCAGCCTGTGGTGAAGACCATGGTGAGGAGGGCTGTCCTCCTGCAGCCCATGGAGGTTAATGGTGGAGCAGATATCCACCTGCAGCCTGTGGAGGATCCCCTGCTGGAGCAGGCAGATGTGCCTGAAGGAGGCTATGACCCCGTGGGAAGTCCATGCTGGAGCAGGCTCCTGGCAGGACCTGTGGAGAGAGAAGAGCCCACGATGGAGCAGGTTTGGTGGCAGGACTTATGACCATGTGGAAGGGACCCACGCTGGAGCAGTTTGTGAAGAACTGCAGCCCATGGGAAGGACTCACATTGGAGAAGTTCATGGAGGACTGTCTTCCATGGGAGGGACCCCACGCTGGAGCAAGGGAAGAATGTGGGAGTCCAGAGCCTGAGGAGGAAGGAGTAGCAGAGACAAGGTGTGATGAACTGATCGCAACCCCCATTCCTCCTCTCGGGGGGAGGAGGTAGAGAAGATCAGGAGTGAAGTTGAGCCTGGGAAGAAGGGAGGTGTGGGGGGAAGGTGTTTGGAGATTTGGGTTTATTTCTCATTACCCTACTCTGATTTGACTTGTAATCAATTAAACTAATTTCCCCAAGTTGAGTCTGTTCTGTCTATCACAGTAATTGCTGAGTGATCTCTCCTGTCCTTATCTCGACCCACCGGCCTTTCGTGGCGTTTTCTCTCCCCTGCCCAGCTGAGGCGGGGGGTGACAGAGCGGCTTTGGTGGGCACCGGGTGTCCGGCCAGGGTCAACCCACCACAGGTCCCCACAGCCTTTCCTTTGGTTGGGTTCTGCTTTCCTCAGCTGTTTTGGTGCCAGAAACAAATAACAGTCCCTCTTCCTTTAGGAGAATCCTATCTACTTCTAGTGAAACAGTTTGGAGTTCCTTAGCCAATGCATATTTTCTACATGTAATTCCAGCTGTCTCCCAAGCATAACCTCCTTAACATTTGGCTGTATCTCATACTCCCCTTTTTAAGGACAGATTCTCGTCTCTTCTCACCACTCCCTTTTTGTGCACTACCTTCAGCACTCCCAATACTCAACTGTCCTTCCTACCCAGCGAGGCGGGTGCTGTTTTATTCTTTTCCCCCTTACTATCGTCTTCAACTTTTTTTATTTCACCTCTTTAAATCTTAAAAATCAACCCTTTACTTGTCAGTACCATTGCTAAAATGGTTATCTGTGACCAGTTATTCCCCATTGACTTCAGAAATCCAAGGCAAGAATTTCTACAGAGGAGGTTGCTGATACTTGAGTATCAGGACAAGGAAATGTGTAGGAGATTATGAGAGTCTGGTAGCAGATCAGTTGCCAATACAGCAAAGCCAGAGAAATTCTTAAGCATCATGGGTATAAGAATGGAGCATGCATTGTTAATGACCCGCAGCATCTGCTTCTTTCTTCATTCTTTCTGTTAGGTCTGGAAAACAGACACAGGAGGACCTCTGATGCATACGCCTGATGCCCCCTCAGAGAAGCTTCTGCGAGGTGGGGAAACAACAGTAGTCAAAGTTGGGATAATGAAGCACGTAGGAACATGCCAGGATAACAAAGCATCTAAGAACGTGCTGGGATAATAAAGCACATAGGAACATGCTTTGCCAGCTTGACTTACACAGGTCAGGACTGCAGTGTGAGAGAGTCTTCTGCTGCATGGGCCTGAACAGGAGCTAGTGCGGAGGAGAAGAGGGGTAGCAGCAACATTTTACTGGCACCAATGCTCCTTGACTTCTTTTCCTTGGCACTTGGAGAATGCTCGCCTGCATGATGCCAACCATTAAGTAAGTTACCCACTGTAACTTACTAAAAGGTTACTGTAAACTGCAGAGCTCCTCTAACAAGAAATTATTGGAGTACCTTGGCCACAGGCAGAATTCTTTCCAAACCCATACAAATGATGGCTGACTTATCTACTCTTCCTATATCTTGCTGAACATTCAAATATTTAGGTCTGTCTCCACAATCTGCTAATGTTTGTTGTCTACCTCTTCATCAATTCTGCTGTATCTTGCTTCCATATGACTGTTTCTGCGTGTAATGGAACATGAATGAAATTTGTGTAGGAAGCAAAGTGCTCAAGAATAATTTGCCAAATGGCTGGCTGGCTTTGTTTGTTGTGGGGTTTGGGTTTGTTTTTGTTTTGGTTTTGGGTTTTGTTTGTTTGTTTGTTTTTTGAGAAATAGACCTGTGTTTCTTTATCTGCCAAATATTTATCCTACCATCACAGTGTTGAGATGTGACAGGAAAGGAAACCCACTGAGTTTTATTTCCTCCTTCATGTTTGGCAAACTTGCTTTTCTGTGTGGAAAATTGAACTGTAAACACTTTGAAACGAGCTTGTCTTTTTAACTTTTCCTCTGAAGCATTTAACACATTCCCTAGCCAAGTTTATAATACTGAACATTATTTCCGGATGGCCCTATAATAAAAAAAAAAAAAAAAAAAAAAGCTTTCTGAATGCCATAACTCAGGTATAGTGGCTGTTTGAAGAGGTGATGGTCATTAGGTGTTGCTGGAAATTACATATGCCTATCTTTTAACAGCATACACTGGGTGGAGCCACCAAAAACCACAGATAAATCACATTTCATGCAAAAGAAGAACATTTCAGTGTTTTACCACTGAGAGGGCGGTCAAACACTGGAACAGGCTTCCTGGAAAGGTGTTTGATACCCCAAGCCTGCCAGTGCTTAAGAGGCATTTGGAGAATGCCCTTAACATCATGCTTTAACTTTTGGCCAGCCCTGAAGTGGTCAGGCAGTTTGACTAGATTATTGTTGTATGATCAAATGTATGAAGGTCAGTGCAGTACGCAGGTTTCAGATTTGATAGGTTAATATGATATACAACACCTAATTTTAAAGAAGATATATTTGTACTAGCATAGAGGAATTTCTGTGTGTAATTTTAATATTATGGCTAAATCTTCTATGGCTCTGAAATCTTAAGTGAAAAACCTATGCAGTGAAGGGCATGCAGCTTCTTGAGCATTTGAGCCAGCAGTTGTCTATCCTGAATAGCTGAGCCAGTGCTGTCTGTTTTTTAGATCAGACTAATCAGCCCAGACTAATCAGACCTTCCAGTGGAGCCATTACTTGTCTATATGTTCTCAGCATCTTGTCTCTGGTGTCCCTTTGTAGAAAGTCCCTGTGCCAAATTTCCACTTGCATTTGGTTTCTCCTGTTTCTTCTTTACCAGTGTATTCTGTGAACTTCATCTTGCGTATTCTGCTGCCTCCTGCATAGATGTAATGATGCATTCCTTCATTTGTTTAGGAGCTGTAGCAGCCACAGTAAAAAGTACACACCAAGATACTGAATACATAATAAAATGACACCTTAAGCTGATTTATTGCCAAGAAAAATGGGGCAAAATGTAATAAGGAAGTCCCGGGCTTTCATATTTGTGCAATTAAATGTGTGCGAAGTGGAGCAGGCAAGATCGTCGTCATGCTGCGTTCAGCCGTACCTAACCTCATTGCAGTTCCAGTTGCTGGTGACTGCCTCTCAAGACCTGACAGAACTGGAGATGAATGGAAGACATCAGAGATGAGAAGGCTCTCAGAAATAAAGTATGAACTGGAGCTCACTATGGGCAGAAGTCAAAATGCCGCCTTAGATTTGAACCAGTCAGTATATATTTGTTGCTTCATACAGGATAAGATAACTTTGTATCAGCAGTAGATAGATTTATTTGCCTCGTATCGGTCAATGTAGCTTAGTAATAAATCCTATCCTTTCATTAATCACCTTAAACAGATATAAATCACCTTGTATAGATACACCTGTAAAATAACTTTATATTATTGGTAAAAGGAGAAAAGAAGTGTTCTTTTCCGAGGCAATGTTCCTCTAGTCCTAAGCTTGTGTTCACATCTACTCGAGTTGCACACCTCTGAGACTCAGGTGTGCTGGAAAGGGAAGATTTTCTTCCCTTATGGGTTATCTTTCTGTTGGTGCTTGAAGTAAGGTATTAATTTTTAATTTAAAAGTATATTCCTTTTCTTTGACGTTTATTTTCCTTTTTTGTTACCCACATAGACATACATATCCTACACTCCATATTGTAATCCTTGAACTTCTTACATCTTGTTCTTTGTTTATGGACTGTAGAAATGTAACTTTCATTTTTCCGATAAACACAAGAGCGTGATACTAGGTGTTTCTTGTGAAAATTAGACACCCTTTTACAAGTTCTGAGCACAAGCACGTTACAGTTTCATGAACTGAATAATAAAGGTATCCATTAAAACTTCTCCCATTTCTCCATGTCTGTTCAGGTTTCACTTTTTCTGTTTTGCAGTGCTTAGCAGCGCAGTTGCAGGTCAACAGTCTTTGCAGGATGTTATTTTCCAATATTTCACATCAGTTTCAAATGCAATCATATTTCTCTTTATGGAAAAAATGTACATATTTTGTACTCTACATAATAGTTTGCGTAGGTAAAATACAAGCTTCGTAGGCTTATGACTAAGTTTACAACAAAGAAGAACGCCATGCACAAGCTCTTAAACCAGAAAAAACACGCCCAGCAGTGCGTTAAAGACTCGTGAGAGATAAACTGTCTCAATTTTTCTGAATGGGATGGTCACACAAGGGAAGAGAGGACTGCATGTGGAAAGGTAATGGGGAAGTGGGTGAGCTTATGATTTAAAAAGCTTGGTCATTAGCTCAATAATCCTGCCGGTTTCACTGCAGAAAAATGTGTTAACACATTGCCAGAATTGCTCTGTAATGTTTCACGCTCTTTCAGGATGTGCAGTTCAGTAACACTCTGATGTCTGACAACCAGAGTGAGGAGTCAAGGTAATGCAACCTTAGCTCTGCCTCCTGGAACTGGCAGTTGGAATTATCTGGTGGTATCCAGCTGTGTCCCTAGCTTTAGGTGATACTGAATTGAGGGATAGCTGGAGCAGCTTGAGAGTGCCGTTATTGGGGCCTGAGGTGATCCACGCCATTTGTGTGATCAAAAGAAGACAAGAGAGATTCCCTAAGGGATCCGGAATGGCCAAGGACAGGTTTTATACCATGTGTCCATGGTAGACACTTGTAGTGTTGTAAGAGCTGCTGATGTACAGGGAAGAAGGGGTTGGGGGGGTCCATGGTAGGGCTGTGAAAGTGTAGATTTCTGTAAAAGTTATGTGGCTGAGAATAAAATAAATGGTTGTAAAATTTAACAGGGTGAATTCTGGGTACCAGACTAAAAGTCTGAGTGCACAGCTGTTTGGGATGCTTTGGTTTAATATGTCTCATGTAAACATATGCTTAGACTTAGCAATGAGATGGAATCAGTGTCACAGCCTCAATTCTAGAACAATATGTATAATCTTCACAGGCAAAATACATTTATGTGACCTAAACTACAATTGCTCAAAACTGAGCAGAGCTGAGGTGGTGTTGGTATGTATCTTAACTTGTTATTGCCTGACTTCAGAAGTTTGAGTGACACTGAACACGGTGTATGGTTGGTGTGTGATCCTGGTCTGATCCTTCCTCTCCAGTAACCTTTGCTATAGCAGAACAGGGCTAATGGTCATGCTTTGAAATAGCTAAAATATGTTAGGGCCACTGAGAGAAAGAAAAAATTTGGTCTGTGCCAAATCCTGACAGCATGCTGGGGACATCGCTCTCTTTCCCGCTTACCTGCTCATCTTTCCACCAAATACATTGTCCTTACACCAGGCAGCATTCCCAGCTCACCCTCTTTAATTCCCATTGAACTGTTGCAAGTGGCAAAGCTGTGTGCAAAAAGCTGGTGCTTTCCACCATTTCACATTTCTATTGCTGGACACGCCACAGACATCAGTTTGTTTTGGGGTTCAATAGTTCTGGGTTACCTGAGGTACCCGATGTGCTGCAGCTGGAGGCATCTCTTTATAAAGGGGTGATTAGCTTGATTGTTTTTATTTGAAAAGGAAAGGATGAGACTCTTCTTGTGTTCAGCCTATTGCATTTGTACCAAGATTGGATCGAAGAAACAAAGAATGCATTGCGGTATTTGAGTCACTGCATTGATCAGGATAGGTCAGCGCGTTGGGTGGAAGATGGGCCCAGGCCAGTGACTCCTCAGTAATCTATGCACAGCAGAGGTGTGTTAGCAAAGCGTTTGTGATCACTATAATCACCCAAATAATGTATAACCATGCAGGTGTAAAGTGCTCCAGGAAAGTAAGAAATAGGAGGTCAAGATTTTCTGGCAGAAGCTTCTGGAAGGAACAGAGCCGAGATCTGTGATGGCCTGTGAGAGCTCTGTCTACTCTGTGGTGAAGAAAAGGCTTATGGAACTGGAATACGCTGTAGTTTTGTCCTTCCCAGTCTGAGAGTTAAATCTGCGTTTCCTTCAATGTCTCTTCAGCTAACATGCAAATAACTTCCATGTATCCCTTCTTTTCTCTTTAAAGATAGTTGGAGTTCCTTCTAAATTATGTTTATTATTCAGAGTATACCCCCAAAATACAAATAGCCCCAAGTACTTGAAGGTAGTTTTAATGTCTTCATTTCACTATGTTCTTGAGGGTTAGAAGACCTACTCTCTTCTTTCTTCAGTGCTAAAGAACAGCAGTCTCACAATATACAACCGGTGTCTTAAACTCCCAGCACCTTTCTGAACGTTAATTTTGATAAGTTATTTCACATTTCTGCTACACAGACAAAGAAACGAGGAGTGAGGTGAAGTCTCTTCGTGGGGAGCACAGGGAGAGCTGGTTCTTAGTTTGAGTTAGGACCCCAGGGCTCTCGTCTCACAGGCCTGGTTTCTGACCATGACAACACATTACTAACCAGGATGTCTTTTGGCTGCCCTGCTGGCAATCCAATCAGGAATATTTGGCAGAAGGACATAGAAGTTACATTTCCATACTTTTTGTGAAGAGCTGTAAGAGAGAAGAAAGTCAAATTGCGGGAAATGCAGGAAAAATTGAGTTACTCCCTGCTCCAAGAGGCAGCCAACGCTTGGCCAGTCCTATCTGAGAGGGTGCTGTCAGTCCCCAGCCAAACTGACGGGAGCTACGGAGAAGAGACGGCGCTATGGAGAGGAGACAACAAGGGTGTGAACTAAGTAGCCTGAGCTAGGCATGCAAGGGTGGACTGAAGGTATTGCAGGGTCCTGCCTTGCTGGGGAAGAGTTGCACTGAGGAGCAGAATAGGTGCGGGAGAGCGGGTAGGGGTGCTGTGGTGGCGCTGCTGGGGAGATGTCGGGCATTGCGCAGGACCCATTAGTTGTGCTGCCCACAATTTATAATTCTGGAGCTCGGATTACCATTCAGAGAAAGAGATGAGAATAAAACAAGGGTGGCAGAGAATAGTTCTGTTTCCTTTTGTGATGAAGTGGGATTTCAGCGAAGGGTGCAAGATCGCATTTAGGGCCAATATAGCTTTGCAGGCTCTTTCACCAAGAATGTTTTTGTTTCTTTGAAGATGAGATTACTAGATTCTGACAGAGCTGTCTGTCTCCATGGTAGCAGAGCTGGCTGTGGAGGGGACAAATGCAAACCCAAGTTTTCATTTCGGCTAATGTTGTTTTCTTAGGACTTGCCTGCACTGGGACACTCAGGAATGTTAAAATGAAATAAACTAATGCACATATGCTAAGTTACACTAAACCTGTATGTGGATGCTCTCTTTCATTGTAACTTAGGTCACCGTATCTTAGTCTACTGTGAAATAAAACTGCCTTTCTTCTGAATGAAAATGGAATAAAGCCTCACTTATGTACATTGACTAGTTAATTTGTCTTGACTAGACATTTTCCTTAGCGCCCCATGTAAACGAATCCATACGTGAGCACAGTACTGAGGCCACATTGTTGGGCAATGAAGATCCCAAGCTTAGCTGAGAGTGGTGTTAGGGTATGATAGGACCAGACACCAACTTCTCCTTAGGAAGCCCTTGTTAACACAAATCTAAAAATATCTGCTTCTTGATGCAAACAGTCGCATCTATTATAGGACATTTCAATCTGCCTTTTTGAAAAAGTTTATAGTGAGGCAATTCCAGAAATATTTGGAGGCTTCATATTTCCTTGATCCTAGCCAAATTGGTTTCAGGCCTTATTATGGTAGGGAAACTATAAGACCGTCTGTCTTATTAGCTTACTGGCAATAGTAAGTCTGAGTTTATGTATCAATTATCTACAAAAAGTAGGGTCAGGAAGTTTGAGGGCATCCATTATAGACAAATATACTTCACTGGCAACGGTGTTTCACAAATACACTGGCATTTGTTTTGGTATAGAAGGTCACAATGAAAATGGCAACTGATCTTGTGTTACAGTATTTATTGCATGACATTTGACAAAGTAGAATGAATATAGAGTCTCATCAAGACAAAATGTTGTAGAAGCAGCCCCACTAACTGATGGAGCTCAGAATTTCCTATTTTGTGGTAATGGGTAGATACACAACTTCAAATATGTCTTAAATACTTGCATTAAATTTGTTCTGGCATTTGAGAATACAAAAAGCTGCAAATAGGTTGTGTCAGTGATCCCAGCTATAGGTAGCCCTGCTTACCTAGAAACTGAGAAATGTTCCACACAAACAAGAAATAGGATAATTAAGATCTTCAGTCAGTTAAGAATGCATTTTGCAGTTTTCATATCAAAAGAACCTCCCTCTCTTTATCTGAAAGGGCATTCCCACAGGATGAAGAATGTATGTAACACCCTTGTTCATAAGCAGGGGCTGACTGCATCCCAAAAGTTAGCTGAATTCTGAAGATGGAGATGTGGGAGAACAGGAGTCAGCAATAGCTCTTTGAGAGATCCAGAGCAGAAGACTCCAGGGATCTGCCATGTTTTTCAGCC
This sequence comes from Scopus umbretta, assembly GCA_013400535.1. Classification (NCBI taxonomy): domain Eukaryota; kingdom Metazoa; phylum Chordata; class Aves; order Pelecaniformes; family Scopidae; genus Scopus; species Scopus umbretta. The sequence continues at coordinate 10,861 of VZTL01059403.1, forward strand.
CATATGTGTATGTGTGTCTGGACCTGGATAATATGTCATGTTCTTTAAAGGAAATGTTTCTCTAAGCCCTGAGGAGTGTAAAATGAGAGGTAAAAGGAGAATCGAGAAATATCTCTATATCTCTATCTATATCGAGAGTATCCCTAAACCAGAGCAGAACTGTATGGATCTTGTTTGTTCTCTTTCCAAATCATTTAGGAATCTCTAGTTTTCTAGTGCATTCTAGAAATCAAGTGATTATTTTTCACTAAAAGAGAAGGAGTAATGTTTAAAGGGATTAGTAATTAACAAATAGCTGATGCTGAGAAGTTGAAAATAAGTAATCAAAAGCAGGAGATTCCAGCTAAAGTAAAATTGTTACAATGGAAAAAGGCAGAATTAATTTAAAAAAAAAAAA
>VZTL01059403.1:11291-35981 GCA_013400535.1 Scopus umbretta
AAAAAAAAGAGTAAAAAATACATTATACACTGAGGCCACCTACTGGGTACTGTTGAATTAGCAGAGCAAATGGTAGAAAAACTGAAAAAGTCACTTGGCAAGACTCCAAAACAAAATAAAAGAACTATCTTGCTCTTAAAGAAACAAAACAAAAACAAAAACAAAAAAATGATGAAGCAGGGAAAAAAAACACAAAAACCCCAAAACGAGAAAAAAAAAGATACAAAATTACATTCTGGAAACTCAGATTTTTTTTTCCTCTTTAAGAAGTTTCAGGAAAATAAACTGAACTTGGAATGGGGCTTCATTTTTTGGGGGGCGCTATCAGTCCTATGAAGGGATGTTATTTTTTCCAGTGATAACATTGTCCCTTGTGCTCTAATAAAAGTGATATTGCTGAGCTGGTTCTCAGAGTAATGCAACTCCTTGGATCTGGATTCTGCTATCCTAACTGAAAAGCCTTCACTTCATCTTTCTCCTTTGTAAAACCAAAGTTGGTTGTCCTAAAGAAATGTCAAAGACAACTTGTAAAACAGTTAATTCTGGTGCTTTAAACTAGTCCCATTCAAACCAAATAGTAGAGTTCATCCGTGATGGCATGATAGGAAAAGTGCATTTTTAGCTCTTGAAGTGTGGTCAAGATATTAGAAATTGTGACTCACCATTATATACCCGAGTGATTCCTTTTACCTTAATCATTAAAATTAATTTAGTATCTGGATTTGCTAATGGCAATATAAAGCAAAGCTGCTCTGAGAAGAACGTAGCAGGAAAATTGGTATGCTAGTGCTTCTTAGGCTTTATAAAAAGGCATTGGTCTTATCTAGTTCTGTTAAAATTCAGTTTGTTTTTCAAATTTAGTGTTTATTCTTCAGCTTTAAGATACAATGTTCCTGGGCAAATTCATCAGGCTAAGAAAGTCTTCAGACCTTATAAATGTTGAGGCAGAATCAGGGGAATATGAATGAGTGTAACACACTTTCAGCACTATCTTGAGGAGAACTTTGCGTGAGAGTAGCCTGTAAAGCTGAAAGATTTATAAGAGCTGAAGGTTCTTGATGTCTGATCTTTTCTACCACTTGACTTGCAAAAACCAGTTTAAGAAGTACAGTATTTTGGGAAGATGGAATACCATCACCAGGAGATACTTGCCTTTTAGGTATGTCTCCATTTCTTTTACTTTCCACAGCCCTTCCCTCTGTTGGTACAGAAAAGTGTGAATGACTAAAGAATGTGTAGAAATTTGGCACTAACTTCAGTGCAAAAATCACAGTGACATGTAGTCGAAATAGAAAACTCTTATTCTACCACCCATTTCAATACAATCTGTAGCATTGAATTATCATAAATGTCTTACGATAACACCAGATTTTAAAGGAATCAGGAGCAAATTATCAAGGATTTGGCACAGGAAGATTCTCCTTCATTTCAATGTGGAAGGTGGCGTTGAGCTAATTTATGCACTAATGTGTTGCAGGTAACAGTATAGGCTGCAGGTGAAAGCAGGCACCACGCGAGGTCCTGCTAATGGTCCCCCACTGGTGGCAAGAGCAGTGCTGCTGCCCCAGTCCTGCTCTACAAGCCCTAGTGCGGCTGGTTGGTAGGATGAGGACTTTGCATGCTGTGGGATATCATGGCATAGGAAAGATGTTGTGGTGCTGTGCTGTAAATACATGAGAGATGGGCTTTGGCAGGTCAGAGGGTAAAGCAGGAGCAGGCAGTGTTGTATGGGGTTTGGCTCGTCTGAGAGAAATGTTTTTGAATGGGATGGAAAGAAGGTTAGCTTCCAGGCTGACCCTCTTAGGGACCGTAGGAAGAACTCTGTTTTTGTCATTGATGGATGCATTGAAACAGAGTGAGCTATGAAATGTAGCAAGGAAACAGAACAGAACTGAGTGGAGAAGAAGAAATTTCAGCCTTCCCGACAGGGATGGCTGAGGCCTACAGGTACGATTGCCCCAAGTAATGGCCTTGGAAAGAGTACCGTGCATCCCCTCCTTTCAGCCTGTAGGCACAGCTCAGCCAGACTCTGAACAACTCAATTCACCAGGAGAGCTTTGAATCCAGCAGGACAGGGCAAGAGACCACTTGGTTATTCAGCAAAAACTTGGACAGTTTTGGACTCAGTTGTCACGATTTCTGCTTCTGGTTGTTTCCTAACTAGATAGAAATGGAGAATACGGAGCTCAAGAGCTTATTCTACAAAAAAAAAGAACAACGTGGGCATCATATAGACATGGCTACAATGATGGGGAGAAGTCCAAGTGAAACACATACCGTCCAGACAAATGAGAGGGGAGAGGCACTATTTTTCTCTCAGAGCATCTAAGCAGTGCCCTGTGCTTGCTGATGCTGAAACATCAGAAGGGGGAAAAAGCGCTGTCAAGGCTGAAAGCCTGGTGTGTGGTTTTCCAGGCATTTTGCTGCAGATTTATAGTTGGTAAACTTGGCTTTGGAATTATAGGGATGTATTCAATTTTTTTTCTGGCTTCAGTATGTTGCTGATCTTCTGTGTACAATTTTTTTCTCCAGAAAAGTTTCCAGTTCCTAGAGAATGGATTGTAGATTTAAGTTCTTCTGTGTTCTTCCCTGCTGAAAGTAATATGCTGGTCTTCAACTGGTCTGCAAGAACAAATCTAGCTTTCAACATATGTACTACTTGGTATTTACTGATACCAACTATCAAAGTGATTGCGTAGTCACAGCCTCATACAGTATAGCCAAATACACTTGCAATCTCAGTGAGAAGCTTTTATCATTCTGAATCGGGTAAAGAAAGTGAACTATTATCTGATATCTTGTCATGAGACTGGCAATTTGTACAATGCTTGAGCACTGGAGAATACCCCACTTCACACATCTTATGTGCTAAATTCATTCCTTGTTTAAAAAGACAGTAGTACAGCTGGATGAATATATTCAACTTGTTAGGACCCTTATTGTCAGAAACCCACATTTTATTTTTGCACAGGACACATTAAGAAAACAGAATTACACTTCCTATTCTGACCCATTTTCTGTGCAGTCGTCAGTTGAAAGCAAGGGCAGATGAGGTCAACAATAAGTCACCACAGTTTGGGTTCCTGATGCATGTCCTATCTAAACAAAATCATAATTGCTGACCCATTGGTTAATTCACATTCCTTTCATTTGAACTTTGTCATGAATTGTGTCACAAAAGGGCTGAACCCCATTCAGTGTTTGAGTATACAGTGGAAAAAGCAACCTGGACACAAAGACATGCTCCATCAGCTGAGGGTTATTTTCGAGCGGCCCTGCTCAAAAAGACCTGGGTGTTACAGGGGACAGTAGGAGTCACATTTGAGCCCAGATGGTGTTCTGGCAGACAATAAGGCAAACTGCATAGTGGGCTACACTGGTTACAGGAAGTTATTGTCCTCTTCTAATCATCTAATTACAAGGTGCAATAACCACAGACTGTGGTCTGGGATGTTCAGGATGGATATTAGGAAAAAATTCTTTATTAGACTGATAGTGCAGCACTAGAGGGTGAGGCCAGGGAGATGGAGGAATCTCCTTCCAATTTTCAAGGCTCACATAGTCAAAGCCTAGCTGATAGTGTTCTGTTGAGTGGGAAGTTGGGTTAGAAACCTCCAGAGATACCTTGCAGTCAGTGTGTCTATGAGACTGTGATAAGTCTTGTGGAAAAAAAAAAAGATAATTCTGCCTGCCTGAAATTAAAAGCTGGCCAAGTTCAGCCGCACTTACTACAGCCCATGAGTATTTTTCATGTGATTTAGGAATTATTCCAAACACAGTGACATCATTCACGCAGCTCTGGACTGTACAATGGTTACAAAGAATCACTGCCATCATTCTTTGGCTGTCGATATATGTCTATATGGTGCAAATTTAAAACAGAAATATCTATGAAGCCCCTAAAGTCCTTCTCCCAGGTTTCTTGTGGGTATCTGCTTCATAAGCAAGAATAGAAAACACCTTGGCACTCTGAGTTTTTTAAATGGTTCTACAGCAAGTGGCCCGTGAATCACAAGAAGGAAGTGATCGGTCACCACAGCCTTCCCTGGCTCCCCCGGGACTGTGCAAAGATGCATCATCCCCTTGGTTTTCCTCTTCATCTATTAGTGTCTGCATCTGTATTAGTAAAGAAAACAACATCAGAGCCTGAGCACTCTCCCATGGTCATCTATACTGTGCCATTATTAGAGTTTTTTATCCTTACCAGTCAGCACTCCCCCACGCAATGCATGGCCATGGTTTTGAGGATAGTACAGAACAGGGATAGTTCCCTGAGGCCACCCCACTTTTGAGGGGAAGGGAACTTAAGTTTGTAAACCTCAGTGACTTGGCATCCTACTTATTATTCGCATGCTTGTTGCAACACAAAAATGTCCAAAGTTGTATATATCTGCGAGGAGTCAAGTAAGAGAATGTGCTTTCTCAGGTGACTCACTAGACATAAAGGAGACTCAGTCATTGAAACGTTGCTGGTAGATTCAAGCACCATAAAAACTGCTCATCTAGTGTCTAAGATTATTTAAGAGCTTGCAGCTGTCCTTCTGATGAAAAAGAAGCTGTCATGGTATACATGTTTGTATCTACAGTGCGTTTTGTTGCTAGTGTCATTTGATGTCTCCCAGATGTTTTTGAACAGATTTTTTATTTGCCTTTTTATGCCACTGTTGATTTCTAGATGTCTTATCATATTCCCAGCTGTCTCCTCACCAAGTTTAGTAATCCTAATCTATTCTACCTCTTCTTTATACGGAGGCCACTCTCTGGTTCAAAATTATCCCTGATAGGTTTCTCTCTACCTTTTCACTTCTGCTATGTCTTTTCAGTCATGCTCTTGCTATTCATAATACACATAATTAATTTTACCCAGTGGAATAATGACATTTTATGTCTTGTTTGGTATTGATTTCCTAATAATGTATAGCATTTCCTTTCAGTTTTTAAAAAAATCATTATTCAACACTGATATTTGATGTTTGTGTTGATATTTTCATGTAACTACCTATCATATCTTTAAAACCTCACTCCCTAGTAGTCATAGCCAATTTGGGGTCATCATTAGATTTGTATGCAGAGTTAGGATTGTATTTTCATGTATCATTTGTTTACATAAATGTAATTCCCTCAGCTCTTTTCTTACTTTGTCATTCAATCTTCTGAGGCTCTTCTGTGGTTCATTTTCAGCCCTCATTCTTACATGTGTAACAGCATCAGCAGCACACCATGTCTCATTTCTGAGTCACACCTTTTTGTGGTCATTTTGGATATGATGAACACTTTGGATCTGAGCACAGGTCCTAGAGATGCTCCATGTAGTCTGTGACAATTGGCATTTACTCCTATGTCTCCTATTTTTTTGAACAATTGTAATGCCACAAGGGCTTTTCCTGCTAGCCCTTGTCAGGGTATTTTTTTAATCTTATCAAACGGCTTTTTTGAATCTGTATAGATGATGTTAACTTCTTCTCCCTTGTCTCTAGGCTGCTTTATTCCCTCAAAGAACACTAGATCTGTGAGGCAATGTAGTAGCTTCCCTAAAGCATATGATATCCTATCTTTATTCTGTGTTTCTGGTGTCAGTCATTTACAGGAAACAGATATTGCCTTTACTTAGTATAGGTAGAGATATATTGAATGATATGAATGGAAATGGACACCTGAAACCACGCAGAAGGAATATTTCTGGAATACATAATTTCTTTGCTTTGTTTGCAATGCTTTAATAATCTGACAGAATTGCAACAAGGTATACATTGAACATTTACCATTCAGTTTCCTCAGTCAAGTTTCCTCATCGAGCTGATGCAAGTTATATTTTCCCATCAAAAAATTCCTGAGTAGTTATGCAGAGGTGACTACAACTAGTAAACAGATATTACTACTTTTTCCTATTCCATTGCAATGAAGACGTGCAAAATATAAAACAATGCTACAGAATATCTGTTTTGACCAAACACTAGTTTTTTCTGTGCTGTGAATAAGAAAATAAAGGACTCTCATGGCTGAAAAAGAATTGGAAAAAAAATCCTGACAGGCTTATTGTATTTAACTGTTCCAGTCACTAAATCTTCAGTCTTCATTATGATCAATTAACTGAAGAAAATTAAATGGCAGACTTTACGGAGCGCAGGTGTGGACCACATGTCAGCCCCCTGTGGGTTCCAACAAGCCAGCACTTACTCTACAGAAGAAATAGGATTACTTAACCTCACGCCTGGCCATTGACCTACAGAGACATTTAGCCACTTGGGCTAAATGTCACTGACAGTGACATTTATATAGTAGAAAAGATTACTTATGGAGAAGTAGCACGTTCCCACCCTCCTATATCTTCCCGCATGGTCACATGGTCAGCCATGAAAATAAGTTGTTTCCTCTGAAAGGGAAGGATGCTGGACAATGTACTAAGCTGCTTTGAGTCCTTTCTGCAGGCTTGCAGTGATGAATAATCACTAGATACTATCAGGCTGTTCACATGTGGAGTTCAAGAACAATCTCTCTTGGATCTGTTTTATCATCAAGCTAAACTGATCAGGTGGCATAAAGTCATGTACTAGAGAAAGGTAGATGATACACTGCTCTGTATATTACTTATGCCCTACAACCATGCTGCTGTTTCTGTCTTGTTGGCTCTGTACTTGGACAAAGTTAGCCCAAGGATGAAAAACAGCTGTGTGAAACAGAACCCATGCAAGAATCATGATGTGAGGAAAGCCTTTCTGAGGAGTGCAAAATGCAGTCTACTTTGGAGTTAGTTGATCCACATCTGTAATTGATCAACTGAATCTATAATTTAGAAGTCCTTTTGCATTCCTTGATTGCGCATTCCTTGATTGTGCTAAGTTCGGACATAGCATTACCCATGAGTAATGCTTTCTGTGAGCTTTGATTGGCTAGAAGACCCCATCCCATGCTGGCAGACAGTGACATGTTACTCAGTTATTCATGCTTCACTTGCTTCCTGGCTGGACTACAAGAGTCTGATGTATTTGGTCACCAGGCTTTTCAGCACTTAGAACAATTCACCTAGAATAAAAAGCTCTCAGCCGTGCTGTTTATTTTGACTGTATCATCAGACTTGTCCTCAGCTGTCTACAATCTCTTCCCACAAAGAAGTCAAAAGCAAGATTTGGTCCTTCTCATCACAGTGAGGCATTTCCCACAATGCCCGAAAAGCATCTACAGCTTAGTGTTGACAACTACACTCATCTCTCCCTGCAGACCATTCCTTTGCTCCTTATCTCCACCTCAGTAGGGGTAAATGCTGTCATAAAAGTTGTCTGTCCAGGAGACAGAATGTTCTCAGAGACCACTCTGGGATTGTGAAATAAATATCCTGGGATATAAGGACTGTCACAAACCTGACCTTCCATTCCAAGTACAAGACACATTTATTTGACCTCCTCTAGCAAAAACACTGAGGAACCATACATATTTATAATAAAACCAACTCTACCAAAAGATGGTATGCCCAAGTGTCCTCCCCTGGGAAGAAGATGAAAGAACAAACAGCATGCAATAAGCAAGTCATGCTGTTTAATATATCTTGGAATGACTCTCCAATGCCATGCTAGTGGGTGAGGTATGAACAACTCTTGCAAAGCTGAGCAGAAAGTTGCCTAGTTCCCATGCTAAGCTGGTCCCAGTGCAACCTTTATACCTGTTTCTTTGAACAACATGCAAATGGAGTTGAGAAAGTAAACACACCCTTTTCTTCAAACACATTTGGTTCTGCCATGTGAACGTTTGCAATACTGCCATAGGGCATGACATACAAACTGGAAATAATCAGCATTTTTCTCTTGTAACGGTTTTTATGATTGAGGCCTAAGCCCTGCAAAAACATCCCTAGTTCTCCTGTGCTCAGCCCCAAACTCCTTAACCAACGAATTCCAGCCTGCACTCCCTCTAACAGATGCCAAATTTTTTGCCAAGCTTACAGCTTCCTTATCCTTGAAAAGAGCTCTTAGGCAGACTTGGCAAACACATGAACACACAAATGAAGCAAGTGATTGTCATGCTGATTGGAAAATGCAAAACCAAATACTAATAAAGCAATAAAACTAAATGAAGATAGTGCTTGTATTTTTATCTTCTGCCTTGTATTAAAATTCATCTTCCTTCATCTTCTACCTCTTGAAAATTCAGCAGAAACTTAAAAAAAAAGTAACACTTAAATTGTAACACATTTTAATTATAAAAAGAGTTGTGTGCACTTAAAAGAAAAATGTGCAGTGGAACCACGGTCTTGGAAAACTGGTGACAGAGATTGCTGTCAAAGTTTTGTGAAGGACCCGTGAAAGTAAGCGAACTTCCATGCCTCTTTTTCAATCATAAATAAATATGTATGAACTCTGTCTCTCTACAGGAACACCTTTTTTTACTGGTCATTGGTCATTTTGACCATTGCAGACAGTGCCATGCAAACACAAGCTATAATTGGCATTTACCTCCTTTTCTCTACAAAAATATAATTTTGTAGTGCTCCCCCCTGCAAACATTCCTAGTTTGACTGATAGCTTCACAGCTTAATCTGCAGTTACTTAACTCATGTGGAGATTTACTGAACACTAAAGACTAGGCTGGAGATCACACTTCTGGAACCTTAGATAGTAAAGAAGTTATCAAGTCTAGCCACTGTTAATTGAAGACTATTTTCTTTTAGACTCTAAGTAAATTCCAGAGTTACCACAGAATCTTTCCTGGCACTGTCCTTATTCTTTGTATGTTGTTACCCTTTCCCACTGGGTCTCAGTATGAAAACTGCAGGAGCTGGTATCCCATACTGACCCACTCCACCATGTTTGCTTGCCATATCGGTTTTCCAGCTTCTTCAGGTGTGGGACTAAGTTTGGGATGGTGGAGACAGAAGGTATGTTGGCAGAAGGTAAGTACAGCTGATCAGATGCCCACTGCCCTTCCCAGAGGCAAGAGCTTACATTTACCAGAAGCTTTTTCTCCAGGCATCCTCTGCTACAGTTTTCAGAGATCAATAAAAGACTGAGACACAGCAAATTCATTTCAGAAGTTGGCCAGGATACTGGTTCTCTGTTCTGAGGTGAAATGTGGATTGCATTGGGATTGTCTTTAGTTACTTTCATGCATCTAGAATACTCTGGGACAGGAACTAACATTCTCCGTATTTAAATGTGAAAGTAGTGAGCATGTTATTTGACCCTGTGCATACCTGTGTGCATATCTGCGCACACTGATGTGGAATTTGCAGCTGAATGCCATAACCTGAGGAATTCTTCTAGAGATTTCTTTCTATCACACTCTAATTTGAGAAATTACAAGTAATTATAAAAACAAAGAAATCTTTAGAATATGAATTAAAAAAAAGATAAATATGATTAAAGAGGGGAAACTTCAAAGCAATATTTTGTTTTTGAGGATGTGTTTTTTAATTTGTTTTATACTTAAATCAGTTGAGAAAACTAGCTGCTAGAGAGGAAAGCAATTATGCTTGCTCCATAATAGCATATTCCCTTTTCCTTCTTTCATTCTTTATTTAATTATATGCTTGTTTGCATTCAAAGATTTTCATGGCCTATTATTTGAAGGCAGTTATCTAACACCCTCCACAGCCCCATACATCATCAAACAGAAGGCAGGAAATTATAAGCAGGAGACATTTTCAACTATTTACTGACAAACAGAGTACATAGTTTACAGAGTTTACACAGACATTAATTAAAAATAACCTTGTGTGAAAGTAATTCTTTTTCTGTTTTACATGCAATGTGTAAATATATACTAAAATAACTTTCTTCTACTGTTTTATAATGAAGTGCTAAGAGTCCAGCTAGATTTATTGCAAGACTCAACTGAGTTACATGCTTTTTAAAAAACAATTAATAGAACTGTATTTGTGAAAAAATAAAGAGCAATTTTCACAGCGTCATTTTTTAACAGATATTAAGAATAACATCCTGAAAAGTCTTCAGTATCATACAGAAAATATTACCTAAACAAGGGCTAAACCTAAATAACTCATTAATTCTGCTAATGACTAGAGAAGTAGTTTAAATTACTAGTACTAGTGTTTTAAAGCTGTCTAGTTTCATTCCTTCCTTTTCTGAACAATGATGTTATCTAGGTAGTCAAAAATCCCAAAGTCATTCAAAACAAGCATTATCATTTTCCTTGGTGCAAAACTGAGGTGGCAAATACAGAATTTCTGTTAGCCCATAAAACTGTAGAAGTCACCTTCTCCTTCCTTAGCCTTAGTAATTCAATCTAAAATCAAAATGGTTAAGTTACACTTTGCAGTATTTCTTTATGTCTCAGTTTCCTTTTCATTTGGTGTTTGTGATGTTGCACAGGAGGCAACAAAAGTAGATGAAACCACATGAGCAAGAATACAGGGTAGATGCAATCCTAGAAATTGCTGAATTGCTGGCATTTAAGATCTTCAGAGCCATTTACGTTCAGTCTTTTCTCTTTCATTGACTGAATCTTTGAAAAACTGAGTAATTTCACTCAATGAAAGGTAAATGAAAGAGTTTAGAAGGTGCTAAACTGAGGAGACATTTTTAGTTAGCCCTAAAAATATTGTGTGTTCCCCTCACCAAAGGTATCTAAAAAAACCCCTTAATTGTATCTAAAACCGCCTGTTAAAATTCACAGTATCTATATATTAATATAGAGTTATTGCAATATCCTATTTAGCTATCTTCTTTAGTAATAAATTTGACAGTCTTGCATTTACATTTCCAACACTGTTCTTCATGATGTGTCTGACCTTCTCAGGTTGCAGACGAAGAAGGACCCTGACTTCAGTCGAGCCTTGTAGTTGAGAGAACAGTCAGTTACAGAGGCTTCAGAAACTGGGAATTGTTGATTCCTCCCTTGGAGGGCATTTTGCCAGCGAATTCTGCTCGAGACTCATGGAAATTCTTGGACTAAATATATGCATGCATGGGACTGGAAAAATATATACAAAGCATGTGTTTCTATAGGAATCCTATTCACCTAAAGCATAACAGGAGTTGAAAACACTTTTTCTTTGTGACACAGATTGAAAATGACCGTGAGCTTGGCAGTCTATCTTACTGCACATTTTTACCAGGTTTGTAGTAATTGATATTTGCTAATCGATATTTGGCAGAGAGAAGAAAAAGACCAGGAAGAGGAAAGACACATTCTTAAGCGCTTAAGTAAGAGTGTGCTTGTGTTTTTCCACTTGAACTTCAAGCATGATCTTTCTGACAGTGGACTCTATGCTTAAAGTAGAAAATGAAACTGTGCACCTGATAAAATAAGAAATGGGGATTTAAAAAAAGTGTAAAGTTTCACATTTAAGTTTCCGTATTTTAAAGCAAATTATTTCAGTATTGATTCTCCAGTCTCACAGAATTCCCCCTCAATAAAATCTGTAAGAACAGCTGCAGACATTGTGAGATATTAACAATGAATAAATAACACTTCTTCCAGAGCCTGGTGAAATTTATAGGATTTTTTCCCACAGTAACTGACTTGTTCTAATGTTTACTAACTTGTGCTATGTATAAATATTCAGGCTTCTACTTCTGTAAATGCATGCCTAATCTGGGCCAGCTGAAGGTGACTCTCCATGTTCAGTTTCCTGCAGCGGTATGGACACTTTTCTGGAATTTGCACCCTCACATATACAAAGAGGGCTCAAAATCTCCGTGGTACTTCAGACTAGTTACCTGCCTTCGGTCTCCTTTTCTTTCACCTTTTCACTGGCTGCATGGGGAATACATGCCTGCAATTGTGATTGACAGTTCTCAGCAAATTTGTTAAATACAATGTGTTAAAAGCTGAAGCTCATGGCTGACGAGCAGTACCGCTGGGACAGACTGATGACACCCGGACCATATCAACATTACCTGGGAGATCATCTGTCTAGGTAACTAAAAAGGATGCCAGGGTTCCTGGGAAAGCCCTTTCTCTTCCTTGTGCTTCATTACACATCAGGAGCTATATAACATGCTGTGAAATACTTGTGCCTTCCAATGGAAATTGAGGTAAAAGCATGAAGAATTGCAATGTCATTTGATGGGGTGTTCAAACTGAATCTTGACTTAATGGGGAGAAAGCATTTATTCTTCAAGGCTGAAGCATATAGGGAGTGTACAAAGATTTTATTACAAATGCCTGCAGCTGTGCAGTGGGTGTCTCTGCCCCAGAGAGCTACACGTTAGTTCCAGATTATCCGCACAGCCACTCCGGTTTAGATATGCCAGTAAAACAGAACCACATGCTGTGTAAGCTTTGCAGAGCCAGCGAGTGACAGATCCTGTGGATGACTGCATCTGCCTCACAGTATCTGACCCCCTCAGGCAGGTGCACAAAAGCACCTACGGTTTTTACACTGCATGTCTGCACAGGGCCATATTTTTTTTCATTTGTTTCTGAGGATATTTGCTGAGTAGCTGTTCTCCACAGGGAGCTTCATCTGCTTCATGAGAAGGACAAACTAAGCCTTCCTGAGTGCTAGACCTGGGCCATAGGGACATCACTATTTTTTGACACTGCTGTACATCCTGGATGTCCTCATGTTTACAGCAGGTGAAAAGCAGGTCCTCCATTCAGGACTTCTCAGATATGTAATGCCAAAGGGAACCCGCATTGGAATGAGAATGACAAGAACTGTCTGCTGCAGTAGACCTTAAATACAGGACTTTTCAGTGTAAATTAGACCAGTGATTTATTTGTCTCTTTATCATGCCCTGGAGGACACTCTCTCTGTTACATGCTCATAACTGTTTCTTCATCACTCTTAGCGTAGCCGATGTTCAGGGACCTGTGGCTCTCCATCCCCAATTCTTCTGCATGTTTCTGTGTTCATTCATCTCTTCCCCCTATAAACATTGGGCAACCTCATTGGCTTTTGTTATTTCATCTTACCAAGGGTTTCCAAATTTGGCTCTGTCCCATGTCTAATTTTCTGGATCCAGCAGTCTTCTGGGCCATCTCTTTTTAAATATCTTACTGCACTTTTATAACACTTTTCCCTCCCAGTTTCACTCTTTTGCCCAGTCTTTTCTTATTGCCAGGCTTGCAATTAATTAAGGTGTTATTAAGGCTGTTGTCAAAAACCTTAAAGAAGGAATACAAGAAGTGTCACAGGCATATGAATGACTCCAGGATGTCATGGTTTTTGTCAAGGTGTACATGGTTTTTCTGATACACAGGACAGTTTTCTAAAAAAACCAAACAAATACTTTCAGCTCAAAACCATGAAAATTTTGCTTAAACTTTGAAATATTTGTGAAAAGGTATTGCTTTCAATATACAGATGTTGTTATTCAGTAGAGGGCACTCCCTTGTGCACAGTGCTTATATGGCACGGTACAGCCAGGCGAGATCTTAAAAGTAGCAGCTGGATTTAGGATCTTACAGTTTTATAACAGCGTTACGTGAGTCTGTTTCCTTTAAATTGCTTTCTTGCTGTACAACTCTATCGTGCTACTGAAAGGTGAACTCCTCATTCTGGGAGTTTGTGAAGGCAGGGGATAGAAGAAGGGAGTGAAAAGAGGACGGACCCCGCAGTCTCTTCCAATGGTGAATGCTCTCGCCATAAAAATGTGTGTCTCAGTTTGAACAGGAAATGTAAATCACTGGCAATTGGAAAAAAAAACAAAAACAAAAATATCAAGAACAAGCCAGCCTTTTGCCTTTTAAGTTTTGTCTACAGGACTTGAGGAACAAGTGAAGAGGCTGTGAAGTTACCTCTTACAAATGCAGGGCAGGGGCTGCCTCTCCTCGCTGGGGGTTTCCCCTCTGGGGCTGGGGTCCTGGGCGCTCCCCGGACCCGCTCCTGCCCACCCGGCTGCCTCCGACCGCTGCTCCAGCATGGCGCTGAGCCTTCATCCCAGCTGCCGACCTCGGCTCTCCCAGGATAATTCCTCTTCTTCCTTCAGGGAATGAGTGCTGCGGCCGAGGGCTATGTCTGTTTGCTTTGGTGAGCCTCTAAGGATTTTCTTCTTCTTTCCCAATAATTGATGTGTCCTAGGAATTATATGCTAGGGGAAAACAAAAAAAGATTAAGTGCCTGTATGGCGTTACATTCATAGATGAAATTCCTTGAGCAGAAGGCGCCAGTTTAATAGAACTAAATAGCCATGAATATTCAAAGAATGTGTTTATAAGGAATATCAAGCAGCGAATTTGTGGAAGGAAAAACAGATTTCCACTGTTGCAAACTGAAAAGTCACCTTGCCTCTGCAGTCTGCTCATGTGTTTCCTGAACAACAGATGTCTTAAAATGGGATAAAGGGAATTTAGCATTGTCTGGCAAAGATAAAGCACCTAACAATGTCTTTTTGACAATAAAACGTGCTGCCACAGCGGGTGTTGGGCACAGGCGAGACCCCTCGCTGCTCTGCTGTTGGGGTATACGGCCCTGCTCGGGGTGCGGGCTGGCAGCACGGGGCCACAGGCGTGTGGCGGCGTCCCTGTGAGGAACTGGGGGAGCGTGCAGTTCCCCAGATGCCAGGGAGCTGGTTTCAGGCAGGTCTATGTTTAGGGCATAGGGCAGGGCCAGGTTTAGGGCAGCGCTGTGGCCTCTCCTGCCCTCTGTGATTTCTGGAGCAGCTGATGAGCTGAAGGATGATCCAGCTGGTACAGTTCTGTATGGCAAAAATGGGACAGCGTGTGGGAGAGAAACCAGGGTACCAGGTTGCAAACAGGTGAGAGGACACCCTTGGTGTACCTGTGTGTGTGTGATGTGGCATTATTGCCAATGCCGTTGTGGCAGAGCACGCTCTGAAATTTAGCATACAGGCACCTGCCTACAGGTATGTATAGATGAGTGAGTTAGGTTTATGGCCAAGTGCTAGGCTCAAAGGGACCATAATATATTTCCTCCTTCTTGCCCACATACCTCTCACCCACAAGAAAACTGGGGGTCACTCAAATGTATGATGACCTGTTGATCCAGCAGCCCTGGCTCACTGACAATAAACTGCACATTTCTAGTTTTAACCCCTCCTGCTTTTTCCCCTTCAGCAGGTAGCCGGGTAGACGTGATGAGGACAGACTTCAGCATCTTTGTGTCTAAGAACAAAAAACCAGAATGGGTACAGCTTGGCCATCGCTCCAGCAACAAAGTCTGAGCAATGCAGGGACAGCAGGCAACCCACCACCAAACCTGAGCCCTCTGTTCTTCAGAGCTGTGACATTACACTGTAAATGGAAGCAGGCCACAGCGAGGGTCTCCCAAGCAATCCCTGCCAGATTAATCACCTTTAAATTGCTTTCAGAATTATAATGGGTCATTGCTCTTTTCCCTTATATTCTGGCCATGGTGCTGTCTAAACCACCCCTGGGGAATCACACCTTCAGTGAACTAGCTTGAAAACTTCAGCTGGTAGCTAACTAGTACTTCTGCACTGTGGATGCCTGGGACACGAAGGTACCAAGCAAAGGAGGGAGTGAAATAAATTATTACATTATCCTTAATATAATCAGTGGCTTTTGTTACTTCACTCTTCACCCTCAATTCCAGATCAGTAACAAATGCATGAAATGAGCATAGCCCCCAGCACAGATCCCTCTGGGGTTCCCTGAGCAGCCCACCTCTACTCTGGAAATCAACTCTTCACTCTTACTAGTTGTCCCTACCTTTTAGGCAGTTATTTATACATGGACCTTCATTTTCTGTCCTATGGCAGCTTAGTTTTCATAACTGAAAAACAGCATTTCTAATTAACGTAGCAACTTATAAGGTACCCTAGCAGTTTGCATGATAGTAAAGAGGTAAAAAGTTCAGAATTTGAACACAAACTTCACATCTTCATCAGTATTTTTCCTGATGTTTGCCTTTCTGGAATTGTGAATAAGAAATGGGAAGCAATGCTTTTAGCCAAGACCACACTCGCTAAAGCTGTTTTAGAAATGGGAATTACTCATTCCTAACCTTAAGAGCATTTCTGAGGATAACATCCTGTAAAGCATAAAAATCTTTCACTCAGCATTGTTCTCCATACAGAATGAGCGATGTGAGGCAGATTTTATCAGAGGAAGGCTGTTTACCTGAAATACTAATTTGAACACCTGTAGCTAATTCGATAATGATAGGAAAGACATCTGGTATTTTAATGCTTAGGTTGCCTGCCACATTCAACTCAGAATCTATTGTTTCTGGCTTGCCCAGTTAGTATGAATTTATTAGTTATAAATAATTGCTAATCTATGAAGTGAAGAAAGAAGGAATAATCAACATATCAACAGGATTGTGATGTTTTGGCATTATATATAGTGATAGTATATATGTAATTTTTAATAATAGTTTAAACTTGGATGTAAATTAGCTACATCCTTCCTGTCTGCTTTGTGATGAATATTAGAAGTCCAAATATTTGAACTCATATCACTAAGAACATAGGCTGGAATTTCTTTACCCTGTTTTAGCCAATTAAATGAACGTCTCAGGATAGGAAATCCATCCAAACTTCCTCATCTGCAGGTAGAAATAAATTGCTGCAAAGAGATTCATGCTATCAGAAAACAATCAGGCAATAAAATGAGTAGCTTGGGTCTGCTACCTCACCTCCAGATAACCAAAGTCAAGTCAGACAGATCACATACTTACTGCTGCGGGATCATTCAGGTGAGAAAACTCATTTTAGTATAAATAAGCAAGTGCTGCACAGTTAGATCTTCAATTTAAAGTGTGCCGTAATTCTATGTAATGTACATTGAATTTTAATAAGCATGATCAAGGAATATTCCTTCTGCTATTTAAGCTCAGGAGAGCGCTCCTATGATGATCAGTGATGAAAAGGAAGATGTTAATGTGCAAACAAAGCAGACAACCTCATGATATTAACAGGTGACAATCAGGAAAGACTATAATTGGTTTAAATAATATCCTTCATTCTGTGTTTTTGTGAGGAAGAACAGGAAATCTAGGAATAAAAGCCATAGACATATTTAATGTTTTATTTATTAAATTGGTTTCACCTTGACTGCTTTAAAAAAAAATAAAACGTTTACACAAAGTACGAGAAATCCCTGTATTTTGCCCACTTTTGGTTCAGCCAGAGAATTTTACTGACAGGGAAGCCAGCTTTGCTGCCTTTGTCAGGGTGGTGGAGCAGCATTTTTCAGAGGAGGAATCCTTGCCTCCAAACCAAAGGAACTATTTTGCCTGTCCTGTTTGTGCTAAGAATGTCAGCAACCAACTTCAGACTGATCTTCCCTTTTTCTGAGTCACCTACTCCTTCCTGGGTCCCTTTTTCTCAGTCAAGATGGGAAAAGCTAAGTGTGGTCCAGCATTAGGCTAGGAATTTATTGGGAATTTAGTGGTGTGGAACACTTTTAGCTTAAATGGAAATGTGTATAACTACTTAATTAGCCATTTTAACAGAATATTTCTGTCAAGCAGTACATAGTCTAGGAATATAGTGTCATCCACGACTTTCCTGATGAGGCAAGACTACATATTTCCCAAAATGACTGCGAGCTCCTGATTTTGTCCCCACACTTGTGGGGAGGCAGGAGGTCGCTGGTATCATGGACTTGGTGTCCAGCACATTCCAGAGTACATTGGGAGCTCCTGAATTAAACAAGATTTTCCAGGTGGTTGATACTGGCTAAGGCTAGTCCAATTCAAAGTGACGAGGTCACGTTAATGACTATTTGAATATAATTGGAATGATGCTGAATAAGGGAGATTTTTATAGTAGAATGTATTTTTTAATAAATCTTAAAATCAAGGGAAATGCTAAGAATCTTTTGCTTTTTGGACCAGAGTAATCCATGGGAACTACATCAGGCTGAAGATGCAGGCGCTCTGGAAAGAAGTAGCCATGATGTGGACATCAGGCTTTATCCGGCCTCTCTGTAACTGCAGGAGGTACCCAAGCATGGGGAGCAATGATGCCTCACACGTACCGGGTAGCCCCATCTCCAGCGAGCAGGGAAAACTGGGAGGGCAGCCCTCTGTTACTTGTTGCGACACATATTGCAGGTTATCACTACTAATATCTGGGGAATTCTGCACAATTTCACGTGCTCTCTAACGTAAAGGGGGGAAGGGTGGTTGTGTGTTGGCATTTGTGAATGGTGACAGAAAATACTCCCATCTGTGTGGGACATGAGGAGTTACCTGGTCAAGTCAAGCTCTCCAGCAGCCTCCACCGTGCTCTGGGTCTCAGCATACTTCAGTAGGGGTCTGAATCCTCATGACCGAGGCAGAGGGCTTTTTTGAGGGGAGGAAAGAGGTACAAACTATGAGGTGTCTTATTGTAGCTTTCCATGCCTTTCTTTCCTTAGATACCTGTCTATAATCCAGAGTCAGTAAATTATTCTGCCAACATCCAGTCCGGATAAATCCCCTTTCTGGCAAATTCTTAACACTTTCTATGACAATCGTGACACGTGACTGTAATTGCTTGCTGTCCTTTGCTTAAAGGCATATCTCCAGGAAACAAATGAAAATGTTCTCCCATACCTGAGAGTTTGCACACTGATTTGGCACAGGTAATAAAAAGATTTTTTTCCATGTAGCTTTCTATTTTGTTGCTTTTCATTGCCCTTGTTAAGGCTTACAATTTTAGGAAAACTGGTTAGTTCTTTCTGACTATGACAGGCTGAAATAAATATATCTGGAAACAAGTATTCCTTATAAGGAAAGAGTCTTTGAAGTCTTTGCCTCTAGTAAATGGGCTTCATTTAATAGCCAGGAGAGTATGAAAATGGATCTTCTCATGTTTGCAATCAGTGGAATATTATTTTACTCTTACATTTTAGCAACATTTAGGTCCCAGCCAGCAAAGCTGAGGAGAAGGTGCAGCTGAAGAGCGAAGCGGAGGCAGACTGTGCTGTGTCCTTGGGCTGTAGCCGTGGTGAATACCACAAGCAGAGTTTTACCCTTGTTGTGCCAGCCAGGCATGAGGCAGTAGCTAGACTGAGACACTAAGACCATCCCAGTTTCCAGTCACAGCCCCGAAACCACAGTATTGCCAGGCACTGCTGCTGCTACACATTTGTCTGAACATAAAGGACAAAAGCAGAAGTAAGTTTCCTGCTTTTATTCTTTCTTCGTACCCTTTGAAAATTTTGAGTCTCAGAAAGCCAGCCAAAGGGGAAAACTTCAATTTTCACACCTAAGTTTGATCTTTGACCAAAGCAGCTAATCTGTTTTACGGGCAAGCTTAGGTGAAGCAGTTTCCAAGGCACGTTAGGCTATTACAGACACAGTTTAAGCGTTGTCTACAACTTCCTTCTTGAATTAGAAAGAATCATAGTCCTGTCTGTTTAGTCCCCTTTTCCAAATGTCACAATTTAACAAAACATAATCTTAGAAGATTTACTCTTCTAGGGAATAACAGCACATAAGCAAGAAATCCCACCCTACTTGCGTGGCCCGCCGCCCTACTCCTGCAGCCTTACGCCTCATTTTCTCTGGCTAGCCTAAATGCCTCTTTTTATTTTCTTCATTAGTGACCTAGAGCACTAGGGTAGCTCCAACCGTATCACAGTTTGAGGCAAACCGCCTTTCAATCCCCCCTAAAACTCTGCTTCTTCAGCAGTCCTCTTTCTGTCTGGAGGAAATACGGACAATACAAAAGAAGAATCCCAGGGATTGAAGTGTCTCCGAGTTAATTTTTAAGTTGTGCATGAAAAACACAAAGGATAATTCGCTAATCAGAAAGCAAATGAACCAGAAGTAAAAATATTTCCTTGAAACATAAAAATAGGACAAAAAGAGGGCTCATGCACGTAAGAGCTAAATAGGTCCCACCTCTCTGTTTTGCATGCAGTGCTAGTTAATGTTAAACGCTTCTTCCACCTATTTCCCCAGAAAGATGACATTTCCTATTAAAGGTACAAGAGAAACACAGTGCTGCAAGGGTAGTATCAAATTCTCCTAATATTAATCTTCTGCCCTTCCCATTTAGATATTTTAACAGGTTATGTTAATAAGCATCTGAATGCATCTATGTTGCACTAATAATGAAGGAGCTATTTTAACAGTATTTTGCATTTGGTGGAATACAAACTACTAAAGCTAATTAATTAGCATTAATGTAATTAGATATGATGCAGTATTTCTCTTCCTCATTCTTCCTTTAGTTATTGCAATGGCTTCTGACTCTCATGTAAAAGTATGTGCCTCCTTTGGAAAGGAGATTGTGGAAAATGAAAATTGAAGGAAATCATTAATTAGAAAGTCACGGTGAAGTCTTTGCATAGCAAGCAATCAGCTGTCATGAAATTATATGTATTAAAGAATTATATATTTTAAAAAACCACCACTATTTTACCAGGTGGTAAACATATATGTATAAGGGAAGCATGGTCCTATGTAACACGGCTTGAATACTGAAGGGAAACAATTTTATTCCCATTTCCACTCCCACATGGGCCCGCAGTGTGGGCGCTCACCTCCTGCCTTCAAAGGCATGGTTAGAATCATGGCTCCTCTCTTAGTTGACAGATGTTAATTTATGTGGGGACTCAGATTTACCCGTTTAGCAGTTAAGGCTATTTCTTCAGCTTCCAGGGAAATGTAAGCTATAGATAATGAAGGACTTCAGATAACAAAATAGACATCAGGTCTAGCCTGGTTTCCTACTTTAAGTTTATTTACTGTCAGACTCTAAGTAGTTCTCAAAGACCTTTTCAGGACTGTCACACTCTCTGGCTTCTTTCAAACTCTTTTCCTATTCTGGAGGAGTATCTATCTTATTCCTTATTTCCTGTTACCTCCTAGCATATCATCCCAGACAGACAGGCAACACTGCTGGCTCTTGAGCCAGCTCTACTTAGCCCACTCTATTGCAGAAAAGAAAGTATCTTTACGTGTGTAAATGTAAAAGAATACATACGCTTGCATCAGTGTGAAATTTGTATTTCTTTTAACTGTGAGAAACCAAAAACAGTGAGAAAAGAAGCGATGACTTTAAAAGAAGAGATTATTTTAGCATACTTCTTAAAATGTAGTTTGAGTGGCTCAGAGAAATTTCAAGAAGTTTAAATCTCTTGGCGAAACTACTTTCTGATACATATAAGCTAGCAGCTACAACTATACCATTCATATATATCCCCCTTTCATATTTATGTACTTTGCTTTAATTATATATATATATGTGCTCTCTTTCAACACTAGACTAAAATCCCTTGTATCATTCTTGATAGGACAGTTGACACTTGTGTACTTTCCATAACGTCAAAAACTCAAAAAGCACATTAAAACATGATAGAGCTGAAAATTACATTAGGTCTTTCCTGCTAAAATGAAATTTGTATTAGAACCAAATGCCTAACATCTATTTTGGATATACTCTTCTGGTGATGAATTACCCTGAAAGCTTAGCCTTAGCAGGGCACATTGATGCAATTTGGCTGACTGTATGGTCAAAAGAGAGAGTAAAATAGATAAAAATATTTGCAATATAGGGAGATGCCTAGAACTAACCCATGGGCAACACTGACAGCATCTGAAAAGCTACAGAGCTCTTAGTGTCTTAGAACATGGAAGTATTTCATGAAACTTGCGTAGTTCTTAATTACCAGGTAAGATGAGTTAGGCAATGGAAGATGTTTGAATTTTATTCCTGGATGCTTTTTCTGTTTGTGTGTCAACATCTCTGTTGTTTGTATTGAGCTCATAATTGCTGCTAGTTTACGAAAGCTTTTTCGTGAAGCAGCTGAGTTTGGTAAAAAGTAAATCAACACTGTAAGATATTTATTGAGTAATTTCTTCATATGGAACTGGTGATTTGCCTGTACTTCAAAAAATGTATTTGTAAGGCCATAAATATGTAATTAAAATCCTAATAATTTAAAAATACTAACAGTGAAAAGATAATTTTCAATAATGAATGTTTAAGATTTGTGGGTCTTTTGACTAAGCAATTGAGAAACAGAGGAATAAAGCAATGGTTTCTATCCTTACATTATCTTTTTGTCTCTCATGAGTGAGAAATAGGGATGGTGTATTTACATGTATGTTACGTCACTTATATTAAATTTTTTTGTGCTTCCCAGATTACAAATGTGGATATTGGAACAGCAAACGTTTTCCCTGCATGTCTGAACTACTAGTTGTATAGGACAGTTTTATGAAGAAGTACCTTTAATCATCAGCACCACAGCTTGGTGGGATGACAAGCAATGCTTCAAGTGAAGAACTACTGCAACGGTGTAGTGAAAAAAATACCATTTGAGATTTCTGAATCTCCTCTCCACTAGATAGGAGGGCTGCCCTGCTTTCTGGGGAATTCAGTTGACCCAAAGTAGACATCTACATCATACGCACCTGTAAACACAAGCTACCCAGACACCCTTTAATGACAATGCGACAGAGAAGGCATTCCTGGGTGATTCATCTAAACCAGACAGCTATAGGAAATCAGGTGAATGGTGACTTAAACGGCACGCAAAATGCATATTGAAAATATTATGTGTTCATTTGTGAACTACATTTCTGAGAAAGAAGCGATGGAGTAGTTGACAGCAACCGCTGGAATGCTACTTCCACTGAGACAATACGTTTGATCAATGAACACCTGGGAAGCGCAGAGTTCATGAAAGCATCGAGCAGTGCCTCACGTCTACGTGAGTCACTGCTGCCTCAGGCAGTGCTGCCAGCTGAGATTAGTTAATGAAATGGATGGCCATCTGATCATTTATTTCGCTGCAGCAACAGTTCTATGCAATGGTAAATGGTAATTAGATCTGTATTCATTATTATTAAAATTAAAACAGTCATTCTTTATTAGCAGTCTGGCACCCTGAGGTACCTGAATTATTGAACAGAGGCACTGTATTGATTGAAGAAAGAAACTAGAAAAATCCATAAGAGTAATCAAGGTATAATTTTGATCTGTTAATAACTGAGCTCTTTGGATTGATTTAGGCCTTTCTACCTCATGAAATTATATTAGGCATTGGAAATCATAGGATAATATAGAAAGTAATGATGTTTTTCTAGGTATAAAAGTAAAGAGATGAAGATTCTATGTCTAGTTAGCCTGAAAAATTGTATAAACCTGAAGCCTCCTTGTCCACAATTTGTAACAGTGAAAAATAGGGGCAGCTCATTTATACATACTTTAAGCCACCTTCCCTATTTTTTTTTGTTTCCCAGGGTAGATATGAGGATATCAGAATAGCGGGATTAAACCTTTTGGTCAAAGACAAAGGTAGTGACAGAGGAACGGGGAATTTCCTGACTTCCAGCTCAAAGTCTATTCCTCCACAATTGTCCCATTGCTTGTGTGAACTGGGAACTAAACATTGTTCCATGCGGAGGCTAAGAAGAAGATACAAGCCACACATGAATAACACTGACTTCAAATATTGCAGAATTTAAAAATACACTTTTCACTATGAGTTAGTACATAACACTAGCCTCAAATTGGCTTTGAGTACCTTGGTGTGTCTTTTTCTAAAAGCTGTCCTACTAAAATAATTTTCTTTCTTTCTCCCACTCTAACCTGTTTTTCAATGGATTCCCCAATTTCAGATGTACTGCTTGATAAAGCAGGAGAATAAGGTGACACTGGGAACTCCTAGTATCTAGTGAGCAACATACCTGTAACGTGTTTCAACACTAAGTGAAATTAATAGGAATCTTCCCCACAGTGAGCCTCTCTCTCTTCTTCACAGTCTGGGAGTTAAGGAGTCAGAGGGTGTCGTGTACCGCCAAAACCACCTGAGCCCTTGCTTAGGTGCTCAGGGAGTATCACAGAGTGGCACTGAACTATCCAAGAGGTTACAGAAATTGCTGAGAAATTAAAGTTGCATGTGGTTGCCACTAAGATTTATTTAAAGATGTTTAT
Source organism: Scopus umbretta (assembly GCA_013400535.1). Classification (NCBI taxonomy): domain Eukaryota; kingdom Metazoa; phylum Chordata; class Aves; order Pelecaniformes; family Scopidae; genus Scopus; species Scopus umbretta. Next base: position 35,054 of record VZTL01059403.1, read on the forward strand.
TAGATTACAAGGTGACTCAGCATCATTTAAATGTTTCTTTCCTCAGAATGCTTATAGAGTATGATTAATGTTCTTTATAAGATAGCTGATTCTACAACTTCCTATATAAGCAAAATATGCCCTGAAAAGGTATGTTGTACTAAAGGGTATAAAACAAAAGCAAGAAATCATATTTTATCTGACACCACAGATTATCCCTCTATTGATGCAGCAACACAGGTAGATTCAGCCCATGGCTAATCCTGCTAATCTGCTTGTCTCTTCTTCATCAGTTTTACAGAGAACCAGGATTCCTCCCAAAGAAGAAAAAAGGAAGATAAGCTGCCTTCCAGTCCTATTTTCAGCTTCAGAAATAACAGAATTTCCCCTGCAACATCATTTCTGAGTGGAGAAATTACAAATAAGATGAAAGCCTCAAAACAGGAAAGCACACATTTCTCGGGAGTTGTCAGTAACTGAGATACTTCTTAAATGGCACACGATGTTTCAAAACACAAAAGATAATTTTATATTAAAAACAGGCACAGCATCCAATTGCTTCTTCTGAACTTAAATAGGAAGGTCTTGGTTTACAGTATTAGAGTTGTGTTACAGGATCCATCACATTTCTTTTTTGTAAAAATAAAATATTTTCCTGGTATTTTCATAGAAAAGAATGAGTTCCTGATTTCTGGGGCTAACAAGATCTAACAGATCACTGTGAGACTTAGAAAGCATAGGCTTTACCAATTCCTTCTTCAGACAAGCAGATTAGCCAGAAGAAATGGAGCTGAAGAGTGCTTGGGCTGAAATTGCANATGGAGCTGAAGAGTGCTTGGGCTGAAATTGCAGCAATACAGAATAAGGCTCTGCAGGGTGGCTGTGCAGAGTAGGTGAAATATGGCTTAGAAGATAAAGCATTGTTTCCTGTGTAATATTCTTAATCTTC
>VZTL01059410.1:0-15401 GCA_013400535.1 Scopus umbretta
TTTACTCTTCTGATTGTCTCTGCCATCCCACTAGGAAGAGAGTGAATGAGCGGCTCTGTGGTTATTAGTTGCCAGCTGAGATTAAACTATGGCACAATGGAACACCCTGCTGAAAGATACACTGTTGGTTTTGGAACTTAATGTGTCTGGTTCAAAACGGAAATCCTGTACACTGTTTTTCAGGACTTTTTCTCAAAGCTTATTCATTACATGATAAAGCAAACCATATCACTTTTCTTAGGAGGGGGAGAGAGAGAATAGGAACAACTTCATTTCGTTGCCATTCCACACCTATATTTGACATGCCTTAAAACTACCATCTCTGGAAGAGCCAGAATACAGCCTGCAAAAGCTGTGTGGCCAGTTATCAGCATTAGTGACTATAACCCATGAAGAAATGCTTTGCCATGGGCAAAGACTCAACCATAGGAAAACAACGTCACCACTGGTTATGTTAAACAGGGCTGTGGGTGTGCAGCCTGCAGCTCCCCTGTGCTTTTGGAAGACTCACAAGCATGCTCGAGCCCCAATAGGGATTGCCAGCAGCAGCAGAGGACAGCAGGAACACCAAGCTGCTGCCAACCAAAGTGCGCTTTGGCCCCAGGGCAGATGAGCTCTCCAGCCACGACCACCACTTAGACCCATCTACATACCTGTCCCTCCCACAGAGTTTGGATGGAGACTTTTGTCCTATTTCCAGTAAAGGAAAAGGCTGCAGGCATAAATATACTCATAAACATAAGTTTTAGTCCTCAAGTCCCTCCTGAGCTGACTGTTCTTATGGCTTCTGCCTGCAGGATCTCTGTTGTCCCTTCTTTCTTTCTTTTGCCTCAACGAAAAGCTCAGTATTTCATATTTCTGAGTTAATGAGCCAGCCTGCCTGACCTGACTGTCAGGATGAATCAGCAGGCTAGTTCCGCACCTCCATGCCATACTGACACTCTCTCTCAAGTGGATTTAGCATCATTTAAGAATATTTTTTCCTGTATTAGTTCAGTGACGATTCTGTCATACCTTAGAAGCACGAGTTTATCGTTAATGTTATTTCACTTAAGGTGGGTTTCTTAGTCCATCTTCAGCCTAGGTACAAGATGGATTTTGTTCTTTGTAATAACCTGTATCAACAGCTACTGGTTGGTGGGTAACTGTTTCTGTCTTTTTGCATAACTCTGTAAAGGGGATTCCAGAGTGGAATCCTACTTTCAAATCGGATTCCTAATTTAAATTGCATATACTTTTATTAGCAAACATATATAAAACTAAAACTTAAATACTGGCAACTCACATCCATACCTGCATTTATTATAATTCATGAAATTATTTGTGTTAAATAAACATTAATATCCCCATAGTACTTGTGAATTGCTGAAGGCAAATCCCTGAACCAGGTAATTCAGGATGGAGTCCTAGATCTAAATCTATGAATGTACTGAACTAGTTAAAAAGCTATAGCCTCTTCTGAAATTGCAGGGATAATATTTTCTGCATTTCTGTTTGTTTAGTTACTTAAATTCAGTGACTAATTTATTCATAGCTGAGAAATTTTTGGCTGCTGAAAAACTGGACAGCTTATTATCCCCTTCCAATCCATAAATATAAATGAGGTGTAACAAGATGAGATCTGGTAGTTCTAAAATCATGACAGACATGATGATCAGAAACTATTAGTACAATTTGTTAACCATGGACAATACTTCCTTTGCTTAATGAATCAATTACTTTTAAAACCCATCTCAATAAATGAATGTTTTCCCTAAGTAACAAGCTATTTAAGGTGGTTTAATTTAACTAAAACAAATAACTTTATAATGTTAGGTTTGTGCTTTTAATTGAGTTGCAAATTCCATCCAACTGCATCTTGACAAGAGACACAAATAAGAGCATAATCATAATAGGATAAATAGTAAATGTACCTTTCACCATTTTTCTAAATTACTTTATAATCATAATCTGGCTAAAAGGTATATCAGGCTATACACTGCCTAAATGCATATAATATAATCACCTCACTAAAATAAGTACCTTATTTAACATACAGGTTGCATTTAGGTGAAAATCAACATGTTACTGTGGTTACTAATCAGGAGGGTCCAATATTCCTTTAGGAAGGTGACTAATAAGTAAAAATGTAAACCAAGATTAAAACTGATTATTTAAAACTAAGTTTCCTGTTTGCTGGTTTAAATGATGATTAAAATTGGTAATAGAAATCAATCCACAGTGGTCAACTCCTGCTTTTTATTAGAAACACAGCTTTAATTGTCTGTCTTTTTTTTAATTGTTTTTCTGTGGCAGAATACATCACAAATGAAAAGAAAATAACTTTTTGTGATCATTTGTCTGCGTGGTAATTTCTTAAGTACAAAGCACCCTTTTACCATGCTAGGGAAATTCTGTGGACTGGAAGATAGTGGGTAAACATCTCTTAGGAGTGGCACCAATCCAACATGATATGATCCTGCTGTAGACTTCTAGCTTAATTTTAAGCCAGCTTTAAGATCATTTACATGTATGTAATTCTTTAATTACCAACAAGAGCACTTTGTAACATTAACATAATATCTGACAATATTATTCACATTTCTCTCATCAGTATGGACGCTTACAAGCACCATAGCACATGGAAAGCTGCCAACTTCACTTGAGACACTAAATTGTTCTGCCCATCATTCAATTTTCTTAGCATACACTCACAAAATAGAGGCATTTTAAAGGAGAAAATTGTAGTAACCTGCATAGTACTGTTTGAAAGACAAATCTCTTCATCTCAGCTGTCCCCTGGTCACCTCTGTGTGGGAATCTCTTCAGCATCCCTTCTCCTCTTTCCCCTTGTTCCTGTGAAGTGAAAGACAGCCAAAGTCTTGTCCAGTGACAGCTCTGAAGACTGTAACCTGCTATAAACCCCTCTAATAAGAATAACAGGGTTAACAGAAATTCAAACTTACCGTCGCAGTCTCACCAAGAAACAAATTACATGGGATGAGTGGCCTGTTCAGATTTCAGCCTCCTTCCTTAGGACGCTCAATGGCACCATTAAATGCAATGCTTTATAAGGTAGGGATTGTTCATACGGAAGGCATAACTGCAAGTGCAGTTCATAAAAGGGGCAAATTCAGCATACTCCACAGGGTCAAAATAAAACCCATTGGCAAGGCAATCACTACAGCCCTGCTGTGCAAGGAGTGGAGGACACATTAAACGCAGAAGGTACATGTGCAGCATGCATAGATCCACATTGTGCCTGCCTGTTTGCCCTGGCTTTTCCTGGCAGAGTGTGGGATAGTTGCAGGGAGCATGGGGCCTGGAGGCAGGAGAACTTTGTTATGGGAAACCTTTACTTCTCTGTCAGGAACAGGGGCCTCACATGGGGATCCTCAGTGTCCTCAGTGCCACTGCATTCAGGTGCTGCAGAACAAACTTTTATCTGTTACTGTTTCATGGGCATATTTCTCTTTTCCTGTAGATGGCCAGCCCTGGGGAGACACTTGCATTTTGGCTTTTATCAAATGGAAGAGAGTGAAAGAGAATGTCTTAATTTTGGGGAAGACACCTGAGAACACAATATCAAAGTGCCCTAGCATTTTTCCCATTGCTCTAGAAAATAACCCAAATGGTCTTGCATCAACCACTGAGGGAAATCACCGAAGCAAAATCAGAGTATCAGTCATGAGCTCCCTCTCCATCACAGCTTTCTGTAGCCAGTCTGCACTTAAACTGTCCCTTCATTATATCCATCCACATTCTAGGTAAAGGCACTTCTCCTGCATTGTAGGAGACGGTTCCTCTCCAACAAGGACTCAAATGCAATTCACTGAAGCAGAAAAGAGAAAATTACATCCTGGATATTAGCTGCTTTAAATTTTCAGGAAAAATTATTAACATTTAAATAATCTTGCCCTCTAGGCCACACGCAACTGCACTTCAAAGCCAAGCAAACAAGAAGCTGCTCCCATAGCTTGCATCTGAATTCAAGGAAAGAGTAGGGCATGATCTCTGCAATTCTGTGCTGGTGATATTTCGTTTTAGAGAAAGAGACAGTTTTGTCCACATAAACTTACAGCCCAGTATGGGTCATAAATTGAAAGGCAGCCCCAAGTGTCCTTTACAATGCTATTCAGATGGGCCTAATAAAAACAGTAATGGCTTTTGCTGTGATCTATCTGTCTCAGTAGGGAAGAAACAGAAATGTTACTGAATATAAAGGACTTTTATGTGATGTGGTCCTGTATATGTCATATCATACCTAAGAAAAAGTTCAGAATAGGACCTATTTTATGCAAACTAGTTCATCTCCAGAAAATTCTGCTTTCGTTGTCTGTCTCCGCTATCTTCATGTCATCCGTCTTATATTTAACAGAAATATTCTTCCTATAGGAAATTCCAGTATTTTGATACCTGATTTGTGTATAAATACAGGGGACAGGAGGGAGTAAAGAAGAGGGAAACAATGGTGCCCAGCAAGAAGACAAGAGCAATCAGCACAGACCTACAGGCAAGAAAGTCAACTTAAATATAAACAAAAAAAATTTACTGTGGGGGTGGTCAAACACTGACTGGCACAAGTTGCCCAGAGAANTTGGAAGCATGATTCTATTCCCTTTAGCTTGTAGAAACTGCATGTCCCAGAGAAAAAAAAAAAAACAACACATAGATGCAAACTACCAATAAGCACTGGGTTAACAAAGCATGACTGGAGACACTGTATTGTGCTTCACATTCATCTTTGAAATCCCATTGCCTACTCTGCAGTAGAAAAGGGGCCACTCCAAATTTGGTAACACCCACAGAGGGCTATGGAAAAAAAACCTGGGAGTTGGGAGTCAATATCCGAATCCTTCTGTCACCCCAAAGTGTCTTGTTACTGTTATATGTGGCAGAAGTTAAGAGGTAATAATGAGCTACATGCATCTACCCCATCTACCAGCTTACGTGCAAAATATTTTCTTCCTGAACACACTGGCACAAAATCTAAGGATCAGTGGAGGATACACATTGCAGTGAAAAAAGAAAACTCAGATGGATCCACAGCCAGCTAAGTTGTCACAGCCCTGCTCTCCCCTCCGCCTCTTCGCAGGATGCCGCTACCTCTTGTGCTGCAGTAGCACAGGGGAGCCGATGCAGCCAAACGCGGCCCTGCAAAACAAAGAGGAGATCATTTTTCAAGCTGATCCATTCCCTGAACTGTGACTACCCATTCGCAAGGAAGTCAGCAGGACCACATGGCCAGGGAGCTCAAGGGGCAATGACAGCCTTAAACAGATCAGCCTAAGTGGCTGCTGAGTGGGTCTCTGGCTCACAAGACCGCGTGCGTGTGCGCATGCGTGTGCGTGTGTGTGTGTGTGTGTGTGTAAGAGAGACCTTTAACTTTTCAAAGCAATGAGCTGTTAATTAACTGGGCAAGTACTGGCACTTGGTCTAACAGAGAGAACTGGCACCTCTCAGGAAATGAAATAATGTTTAGTTCAGTCAAGAGAGAAATTGTGGAGAAGAAGATTAAATCTGTACGTACCTCCTGGAGGACTTTGGATGGACCATAAAAGCTAGGCCCCCCCCCAGGGATTATCTACACAGCATGCAACCCAAAGTGTTAACCACACCCAAGTCCAGGATCCCTAATGAGGCGTACATGAGGAAAAGCTGCAGTGGGTCAGCTGAACTGAGGGACAGACCCTCCTAGCTGAATTTCAGTGGAGGCAAATTACACATAGCTCCTCTGACCCTGTCTTTTATAACTGTGCTGCTTACCTTGGATGTACACAATCACTGACTTTTCCTTTTATCTCGCCCAAGTTGTTCAGGATCTCAGGGCTCCTGCACAGCAGGGTATTCCTCACCCAAAGGCATGACCAAGCTGCAAACTGTGACACAAAGCCCCCACATGAGCATCCCCGTTCCCAGCCTCTTCCCTGGAGCGAGCGGAGGGCAGCAGAGCTGCTGCTGCTGTAGTCCTGATGGCACAGTGTGCATCTGTGGGCATTTTTCACATCCTTGATGCACAGTCCCTTTTTCAAATGGCAGAATCCCTTATCCTCTGTGTTCATTCAGCATATGCAGTAATTTGGAAATGGAAAAAAATCCCCAAGTACCTCAGAGAGACAAAAAATACTCAGCAATTGATCTGTTGTGACATTTATGTACACAAGTAAAGATCAGCTGCCATATATTAAACATAATATACATTGTAGATACATTTTATTCCCCTGCTGTTCTTGAGGAATGAAAGTGCTTCTGAGGACAGGTGTGAGAAATGAAAAGTGCTTGGATCGTGTGGGGAAAGATGGTTCTGAATAATGTTAAATTTTTAATAACTCACGAGTTGTGTCATCAGCAGAGCAGCAGTAGATGTGAGAAAGTAGAATTAAGAACCACATGGAAATCTCTCCGCACATATCGCTCCTGTTAACTTTCATTTTTTCCCCCACCAATCTTTTTGAAAGATGCTGCTGACTCCAAGTCTTCTGCTGTTGTGAGTCATGTTGTGCTGATCACCTGCTGGAGTCTGGGAGATCTCTAGGCAAAAGGCATATGCAAGCTGGGAATAAGATCTGTTTGAAGGGAAAAGCCAGCCTCTCTTATAATTATTTTTCCTCCAGCAAAGCAAGCACAAGTAGTGGTGACTTCTCTTTCGCAGAGCTAGCTAATTCAAAACACACCTCTCTTTTTTTCACTGCTTAGTAATAAAGAAATACAGTATTGGTGTGCTTCCTAGTAGAAATTAAAACAAAAACCGGTTTAGGCATTGATTGTTCTTGTATAATGAGCTGCTACAGTTATCTTCTCTCATCCTGTTAATCTAAAAACTTGCAACCACCTATTATACACTACTGATACAGAAAATCTCACAACGTGGGATGCAATATTCAGCTCACACAGCTGGAGTTCACTTGACCAGTTGTGTGCTGAAGATCAGAGTAAGCTGACAATTGTTTAAACACATCTTCTTGCTCAGCTGGTCAATTATTCACAGGTACAGTGGAGCAGGAAAACAGCTTCTGCCAGTGTAAAATGTGCATCTACATCTATCAATGACTTGCTGTGAGATCTGTGGTCATCACTTCCCTTCTCTGTGCCTCTGTTTTTCCTCCCACTCCTTGCTCTTTGCTAGCCCAGGTTCACATGGTCTGAGTGGATGCCTTTTGCTGCATAACATGGAGCATGAGACCCTTGATCTCAGTCAGGGCCTCGAGGTGCTGCTGTTCACAGTTAAGTAATGGCTACTTCTTTTTCCCTGCTGTAAGCTACAACATCATCCTTCCTTTGGAGGAAAGGTGCTAAGCTAAAGCTCAAGGTAAGTTAAACAATCCCTGCCCCGCTATGGCTACGGCTCCTCTGCACAGCCTGGGGCAGCCCACCAAAGGTCCAGCCCAAGATAACAGGAGATGAGCATCTCAGCAACTTTATGTACTCAGTAACCCTTGAAACCCAAAGCAAGAACCATAATCTGTCTTTCAGATCATGGCCCAGCCCTAATTCTCATTTAAAAGACAGACATTGTCTGCTGCCTTGCTTAACATGGGTTTTGTAAGTTCATTAGTGTTGCAGTGTTCAGCTTCTGTAGTGACGACAACCACAGGTTTAGACGTCGACAGAAACAAAGTTTGCCAAAATACCAACCTATGTGTTTTTCTGAAGGCCTGTTTTGACACACAAAATCTCTATTAATTCACAATAATAATTTATCGCAGTCTCACACCTCTGCAGGAGGGCCTATCATATTGATGGGACTAAAATCTCACATGCGTTGTATTTGTTTGAAAGGTGTCCAAAACTTTTTACCTGTTTTATTTATTATTTAGGGAATACTGGAAGCATAAGAGATGCTTTACGAAATATAGCAGAAGACAAGGTCTCTGGCACCAAAAGTCCTGTGATCTACTTCAAATACAATACATGTAGCACCAGTTTAGATGTGCATGTGCGTAACGGTGTCAGTTATGTGGGAAAAACAATGTACAGGTTTTCATTAAAAGACAAAAATACTTAAACTCTCAAAAGGCCTCCACTGATCTTTTTCCTTTGAAATCATGTAATGATACATACTCACAATTCTGTTTTTAAACTAAAGGAGTAATGAAAGCTGTCAGCATAGTACCTTTGTGCAACTTTACGCTAACAGGCTGAAAGTTGAGCCTATTAAAAAGAACAAAAATCTGTACTGAGGCAACAGATTTCATATTTAAGTGTAGTATGATTACAGAAACAAATAAAAAAGCCTTTTATGCCACATACTTACCATATGCAAGATTTCTTAGAGGAAACAAGTGTCCTGGAAGTTTGATTGCCTTTGTTCACTTGAAAGAGCAATCTCATGATAGTAAGACGCAGAAACTGTCATTCTAACTCCAGACCTCTGCAAAGCTCTTTTCTATTTTACGCTCTGCAGACCCATAATAGATATGATACTTATTAGCTCCTCTTGCAAGAGGTTAGGATTTGGGGGTAAACATGTGCTGCTTCTGTTCTTTGGACTTTTTTCACATCATACCACAGTCTACGCTGAATATTAATTGTGAATGTGCATCACACATTTGACCATTAAAGAATATAATTATATGTTACATATCACAATATAATACACTATAATATAATAAGCATAATAGATAACAATTATTATATTGTGATATAGTATATATATGATATTATATACAGTCTCATCACAGCTAATAGGAGCATTGTCACATTCTGCAGAACACAGAGGAAAAAGGAAGAGTTTGGGCAGAGAAACTGTTGTAATGCACTACTGAATCAGAAAAAATGCACTGTTAAATAGTCTGATACTATACTAAAAGCAGTATTGAATTAAAAATTTAGACAGTTCAAAACCCTTCCCAAGACTGAAAAATACGCATGGCAAGAATATCAATAAATTATTCTTGCCAACATAACTGTATCTGCTGTAAGTCAAAAAACAGACATTAGATAGAGTACCAATTGCTTCACCTTTCAGATATATTGTTGAGATCCTTCTTTGTTTGCATTTGGATCAAAAGGAGAATACTTGGGAAAAGACTGCATTGTGCCCAGTCTTCTGGAGCAGGTCTTTCTGGATTTCATAAGAAGCAGCAGGCTATTAGGAATTAAGTTGCTCTGAGCTCCAAAGGTCACAAATACTTCAATACTTCATTGAAACTAATGATGGGCACTGTTACAGACCAACGTATTTAAAGAAACCCACATTTCCCTGCATTAGAAACAACCATTTTCACTTTATGTTCACTGGTGGTGCATCTTCGGCGTTTTTGCACTAGAAATATTGCTTATTTATCTGCATGAACACCAGGGACCAGCTTCTGCTCATTAGAGTAGCAGAGATGCAATGTAATTCCATTGAAGCTAATCAAGTAACTGTAACTTTGTGCTGATGTGATGCCCACCCTCCTAATAAAAACCTGTCTGAAGAATGTTATATGTTCTTTAAATTCTGATACTCAGAAACTTATACATTGAAAAAAATCTCAGCCAGAAGACAGAACTAAACACTTTAGAAAGAGTCAGTTTTATCTTGCATCTAGCAATTACTTTTGCTCATTGCCAGTGCACAATTACATGAATGTACAAAGATTTAATTTTGTTCTCACACAACATTGGGCAGTTTTCATGTAAATGAGCCTACCTACATTTACTGTCTCCACACATTTGTTGTCACTAACACTAAACAGTGGTTTGCCATGCCAGAGTGAGTGCAGGATATGGTCTAAAAGAGGATGAGGAGCAGAGAGAGGTACATATATTTTCCAAGTCTTTATCAGGTTAGGGGGAAAAAAAAAAGGAAAATAACCCCAGATTTCATTACTGAGGTCTGAAACTAAAAACATGTAATTAAATGCATCGAGCAGATTCCAGTAAAAATTAAAGGCATTTGAAAGGTGACAAAGTGTCCTGCATTAATTAAAAAAAAAAAAAATCTAAGAAAATGTAAGTATATAGTTAACAAAGCTGAGTAATTCTTTATTTTCTGAGCAAAATAAAATCTTGAATGTATGTACTGTAGGTACATTGCAAAGTATTACTACATGACAGGAAATTTGTCAATTGTGCTACTTTAATACAACCTGAAGATTGTGAGGCAAACCAACATAAAGTGTCATTACATGATATAGCTCAACTTACGACACTTTTGTGACAATAATTAGGCTGAACACAACATTGGAAACAAGGAAGGGAAGGGCATCTGAGATATTATTTCATGTTAGACTTACTCCAATCAGCTGTGTAAATATAAGTATAATGTTCCCTTCAGTATTTGTTCACCTTTGTTAAAAAGGTGGACAGTATCAGAAAAGTAGTAAGCTGTGGGGTAGCTGCATTGTACCCAATATTTCGAACGAGATCCTATAAAACGCTATTTTTCTTGGTATAGATCCAGGAAGACACTGACATGTGCTCTTGGCTATCATGGAAACAATCTTAATGCAGCTATTTGAACTGTTCACGTGTTTGCCATTACACACCCCCCCATTTGGTGTGCTCGATTAGGGCCATTTACACAGGAACCAGCCACCTACTAAGGCACCAGACCTCTATAACAAAATCTGGATGAAGAAAATCTCATTCTCAGGTACGATGTTACATGCACACCCCAGGAGTTGGGACCAGTCCTAAGAGAGAATATAAGGTATCACTCTTCTGATCTTGTACCATTTTAAAAGAGTAATCATTTATTCCCGATATGTGTTTTCTGCCTCCCTGCTAAATTGGTATAATCAGTTCCTAACTCTCTAATCCTTAATTTTCTTAATAACCTCTTGTGAGAAACTCTGCCTTGTCTTAATGCCATCTTTTTCATCTGCACAATTAAGATTAAATTATCAGATTTCATCACATATTACTCACATTAGGCAGATTTGGATATCATTTACAGGGATCCCAGCTGAATCTAAAAACCTTACTGAAATCAACAGAGTTAGGATTTTTGTAAGTGGTAACAACTAAGGCCACAGGCAATGTTGACTTGATGTGGAAAAACAGTAGGCACTGGCTGGTATTAGCTTTCCTGATGCCTTGAGTTTCTGATCTTGTTCATCCCACTGCATTTTGACTGGCTGGCCATTTTGGGGCTTCTGCTGCAATTAATGAGGTTGTTAAATAGTGGGAGGTTATGGGAAACTGATGAATTTTGAGAATTTTACACTTCAGAAAAATCTTCTTTCAAATTTAACAGACAGCTTGATCTTCTGGGAAAAAGTTAGTAACCAGAAGCAGTTAGGCTGAGATATGACCTGCACAACTCATTTGCTTTGTGACCTCCTTGAGCTTCATCACTAAAACTACAGGAAGAGAGTTTTCATAAAATTCTGCTGCTCGTAGCAAATGGTTTTAAAGGCACAGAAACCATGCTGAGAGCATTCCGCTATCAGGTCTGTAAGTGTAATGAGAAAAATCAAACCAGGAAAAAGTTTCTAATCTTAGTTGTAAGATCTAAGAACAGACTCTTTTTCCCCCTTTATTTCCTCCTAGAAGACAGAACTATGGTGAAAATCATAATTTTTCAAGCATCTTCAAAGGACTGAGTTTGTTAACTTCTTAATGATTCTTGGGTAACTGAAGAATGAACTGCATTCTCCATATCAAGCTTTTGCATCTAAAAGAACAGCATATAGATTTTTAAAAGGAGTCTTATAAAGACCAAGATCTAGAATTATTTATCATGTTTTAATTTCCCCTTTTAAAATAACATCAGTCATGAACTATTAAATCTAATGTATTTTATGTGGTGTTTTCATCTTTTATCATGGTAGTATGGTCCACCAGTGTGTTAATCAAAAATCAAAGACAAAGAAATCCCAGAGACTCATAGTGGCATTTTATCCATGCAGAGATTCCTGCAGAGATTAGAAGAGGAAAACATAAAATAAGATTTCTACTGGGCTAGTCTGAATTTTTATTAGACTTTACCATTTCTGTATACATTTTAGAGCAATTACAGTGCTAACAGAAATGCAGTGCACAAAGTCTCATGTATCTGATGAGGATGCCCTCGACAGTTTTGAGCAATTCTGCACACAAAGCACACGTTCACTGTCCTTGTAGTGCCAAATCTAATCTTCTAAGGTCTATATTTTGCTCAAATTCTAGTTAACTTTGATGTATCACAGCAGGTATCACTAAAACACAAAACACTACAAATTATGTTCTTAACAGTTCTACTTCCTGAAACAGAAGATCCCAGGGTGAGATGAGATTTTTATTCTAAATTTATACACACGCATCATAGTGCTATAATCTGTGGTTGAAGGTTTAATCTATGTATTTTATCTTGGCTTTTATATAGCAACTTGCCCACTCAGAGCAAAGCCCTTATCTCTCAGATGGACAGATTAAGAAATGGACCAAAGGGTGGCTGAGCTCTGCAATTATGTCACTACATCAATATCAAGATGGAAATCAATTGGCTTCAATAAAATCAAAATGAATTTTTAGTTAATCATCTCACAAAGTTTGTGATTCTTAAGTATTTTCTTTGAATTTTCCTGTCCTTGAAGATCTAATTTTTTCCTAGACCTAAAAGAAGGCTTTTCTGTGTATTATTTCCATCATAGGCAAGTCATGAGCTACTGGAAACATCTCGCATTACATTCTCATAAAATTTCCATCTCAGTTTCCAATCCAAATAATTTTAGACAAGTTCAGATACATTAGCTTAGATATGCCAAGGCATATGAGCAGATTTTTGTCAGCTTCAGATTGGAAGGACTAAGACCTCCTCAAAACACAAATTAAAAATTTGATAAAACTGTCACAGTTCATCTTCCTGAAACAAGCACTTTCTCTTCTGCTCAGTAATGTGCTAGCTTTTTATGATAAGCTATTCAAAAGTCAAGATCCTTTCCAGTTCACACAGATGTCAGATATTCCATCATATTCATTAAATACATGAAGAGTGTAGAAATATTATTTGTCAGCATTGTCCTTCCTTTCCTCCAGCGAGATCTATAGATTGACTGTCCATGTGGTTTGCCTGCAGAGCTGCATTCCCCAATTCATTCCTGTCAACATGGATTTCTTAACTGACCATAACAGAAGCAAAGCCGAGTCTTAGTTTGAGGTGCAGGTACGTGATACAGATTTGGTGTATGAGGTACATTTGGAGTGGGAGTGTACACGCAAAGATTCTCCTACCCTGCCCCTTCCTCCCCAGGATATGTCGTATATAGTGTTGTGAAATTATTTGGACTGAGAGAGCAAAAAGAAAAAGGAAAATAGCATTGCTTGAGCTTTTCAGCGTTTATATCAAAACTAAATGGGCTATGATATATGAAGACAAATTATGTGTGTGCATGTGACAAAAAGTTTTTGAAGTGTTTCTAGCAAACCCTTGTGAAGGAGATCAATATCCAGCAGCAAGGATAGAGTTTTCACTTCTACTAACGCTTGGAGCTGATAATCCATTTGGAGGAAAAGCATGGCTAAACTTCTATTCTAGTTATGTAGTCCTCCTCTCCTGCTGTGTAGGGCTCAGCTGTCAGCTGCCCTTACTCCAAGCCAGCAGACACAGACCAAACAGAGAAAAATTTCTTGTCTGTTCCTGCCTTCTCTAGATTCCTGGGAATTTGTGTTCTGAATGTTGGGCTTTTCAGTATTGCTTCGTACATATCCTTACAGAAAGCACACTTCAGGGTTTGGGGATTTCACTTAAGAACTTTCTTTGTAAAGAAATTTTTCCTCCAGCTGCTCATGTAAATCTCCCATGTTCTAGAAACTGCCAGAAGCCAAAGTAGCAGAGCGCTTTCATGTTTGTATATGGCTAGAAAATCTAGTTTGTGAGACCTTGGTGTTGTTTCGCTATTTCTGCTTACCGTTGCTGTTTAATGAGCAAAACAAAAACCCACCCAGCCATCTGGCAGAACTTTTCCATTTCTTCTAGATTACCACATTTTGTTTCTCTTTCCTGTCTGTCTTCTCCTGAAAGTCACAGGGCCTCTCTGAACTTTAATCTTTCGCAAGTCTCTGTTTCTAAACAGTCTGGCAACATTTCTCCCTTTTCCCATCCTCCTGTGGAACAGTCCATGCACACACATCTTGCTCCTGCTGCAGCCTTCATCTTTGCTGTTTCTGTGTGACTTACCACTGTTCCCATCACAGACTTCTTTAACAAAAAATATTACATTTATTTAACATCTTCCTTACAAAAAAAACCTGTAATAAGACTGGGTGGGATTTTTTCTGTCATGGCTTTCCACCCCAAACACACACACAAATAGAAATCATAGCTCTTCAAAAATTCCAGTCCCTGGGATTTAGGATAAGCCAAACAGAACAAAACATTTTGCTTCAGTTTTCTCGAAGGAAAATTGAAACAAAATTTGTGACCTTTATAAAATTGAAACATTTCTGGTTTTCCAGTCAAAGTGAAATCTTTTGTCTGGCATCAGTTCAGTGCTGGTCTGTCTGCCTGTGGAGCTGCAGCTCCTCCCAGGAGAGGCAGACTGGTTGTCTGTGGCATATATTCCTTGTCTTAGGTAGGGCTTCCTGTTTGGATTATTGTTTCTAAGAAAACCGGCACTGTCCCATCTTCCTTCTTCACTAATTCAAGTATTTTAATTACAAAATTATTTAAACCAGATTTTAGAGATATTCAGTCCAGCAAAACACTGAAAACCACTCTTATCACAGGAGGTCAAAAGGCAGCTTCAGAAACTAGTAAAAGCAGTGGAGAAGACTGTTTTTAGTCTGTTGTGCCAGCACAGTATTTTCCTTACAGATAGTTAGGAAGGAGCTAGATATGTTTTGCTAGAGTAAAAACTCTTTGCATTTAAAAATTTGGTATAAATCTCCTGTCTGAAGAACAGGTTTTGAATACTTGGCCAATTAGTTGGTCTTGCCAGCTCACAAAACAAGCTCTGAATAAATAGGGATCAAAGAGCTGTTTAATGGCATTGTTATTGTTATTTACTAAAAGGATTCTTTAACTGCTGAGTTAGTCAAATGCCTGTTTATCTTTTAATATTGACTGTCACAATTTTCCTAGTATTCATTGTGAAAGTGAATATAGATGAGTCCATGGAGAAATCAAGCATCTATTGTTCCATAGACGTACCCCCTTTGAATATATGCCTTTCTGCAAGATTAACAATAAAACCTTGGGGATTTGCAATAACTTTAGCTCAGCACAGTGCCCAGGGCACTCCTCCTCACCACCCTCCTCTGTGTTTGTGTGTCAAGATGTGCGCAAATACCTGAGCTCCCTCAAAAGAAGTTACACAAGCCATGCCATCCACCTCAACATGAATGGAAGGAGCAGTCTTATGGAGTCCTGGACATGTTGGTCCTTTCCAATGTAGCAGTTGTAGATAAATTCAAAGATATTTAAACCTAAATCAGACCTGAAATCCTTCCTCAGAGTTCACCTACAGAGAAGCTGTGGCAGCTCTCAGCGTGTGGAAACATAGAATCATAGAATC
>VZTL01059412.1:8996-27938 GCA_013400535.1 Scopus umbretta
AAAACCCAAAACTTCTAGCCTTCGCTTTGAATTTCCTGCCTCCACATGGTTATCTGCATCTTCCCCGAATAGCCCCCTTTTTTTTTTTTTTTTTAAACTACAGATTTGTTACAGCTGGGGAGAAATCTGTGCATTTCTTTTGATCACTCACCTTACATCCCAGCCTTTTAGAGGTAGATCAGAAGAACAAATTTTGGAAAGGGCACACACCTGTCCCTCAGTTTGGCTGACCTAGAAGGCAACCCTGCAGCGTATCGCAGGACTGTACTGCTTGATCACTGATCCAGCCAACTCTTCTGCTCCCAGCAGTGATGAAATGAAATCTGTGCTCATGTACTGACAGCGGCAACGCAGAGGAAACACGCTTCTTGCCGAGCCCCGGGTTTTGTTCCCAGACTCACAGTCTGAGCCCTGACCCAACACTACCTGGCTCACAAAACCTGGTTGTATCACGCAGACTGAGATGCTCAGGCTGCAGGCAGCCTTCAAATAACAGCAACGCTGCTCAGGCCCTCTGCTCTGTTCACTCAGCGTACCTTATACAGCTGCCTCCTAAAACCAGCCAGTTTTCCCCTGTTCTGCTGTTGAAATTATTTCTTTACAATTCCAAAATGTTTACTCCAAAAGTATTTTCGAAAGAATATGATTTCCAGAGCAACAGTGAATTCATGAGACACGCAAATAGCTGAGAAACAAAAAAGCACAACAAAGAAGTCACTCTGCAGAACTTCTAAAAGCAATAGTTTTTCTCTAACGATTTAACAAGAACTTCAGCTCCAGACACACACGTGCTTCACCCATGTTACCTCCTCAAGGATTTGCTTCTCTACTGGTATGAAGTCCCACTGCAAGGTGCCCATTTCCCGTTGCCTGTCAGGCAGCTGCTTGTACAACATGGGCTGGAATCGTGGTATTTCTGATGTTTGCAAACACCAGTAAACCAGATATGTCTTCCACGGTACCTGTGAAGGTCTGTGACTTTCCTGTTTCTTCAATAGTAAAACTTAACATCTATCAGCTACTCGTTAATGTTAGCTATATTATCTGCCTTCTATATTGAACAGCATAATACAAGCAGCCCTCACTGTGAGAAATGCTTTTAGTCAGACGACATCTTGTTACAGAGCATTAAAGAAAGCATTCAGCTATTTACAAAAAGAAGAAAAGGCAAAAGTCTTCTCACCTGTTAGCAGAATACAGAGGCAAGAAACTTGAGGATTAATTTGCACTTTGGGATGCTCCCAAGTGCAAAATTAAATTGCTTTTGGTTTTGCTACCCTGATTTTTATTAAATATTCCATTTCTATTTGCATCCTTGAAGCGATGACATCTTACTTTTGGTTGGAGACAAATAAAAAAAAAAAAAACAAAACAGAACTAATCCTACTGGGATCTAATTACCACAGCTGGAATATGCTTTATCAAACAAATGCTTGTAGATTTTCTCCTTCACTGTTTCTTTCTGGAAAAGACCACTAATATCCTTTTGCAAGTTTCCCACACTAGCTATATTCTGCTAATCGAACTTCATGGAGTGCAGAAATAGCCTCGTGTGCTCTACCTGTGAAAGAGTTTTCTGAGCTTATATATTTTGAAAGTATCAAGACGAGCAGCTTTTTCAGAGAGCCCTTGGACTGGGGCTTCACAGAGTCATTTTCCCGATGTAATAAATCAGCAACATAACATATTGGGTTTGCCTGGCAAGGTTTTGGTAGCAGGGAGGGGGCTACAGGAGGGGCTTCTATGAAAAGCTTCTAGAAACTTCCCCTGTGTCCAATAGAGCCAATTCCAGCCAAGATGGACCTGCCACTAGCCAAGGCCAAGCCCATCATTAACGGCGGTAGCACCTCTGGGATAAGGTATTTAAGGAAGGGCGTGAGGGGGAATGGGCGCAAACTGCAGCCAAAGAGAGGAGTGAGAACATGTGAGAGGAACAGCCCTGCAGACACCAAGGCCAGTGAAGGAGGGGCAGGAGGTGCTCCAGGCACCAGAGCAGAGATTCCCCTGCAGCCCGTGGTGAAGACCATGGTGAGGCAGGCTGTCCCCCTGCAGCCCATGGAGGTTACTGGTGGAGCAGATATCCACCTGCAGCCCCTAGAGCAGGAGCAGGCAGATGCACCCAAAGGAGCCTGTGACCCCGTGGGAAGCCTGCACTGGAGCAGGTTTGCTGGCAGGACCTGTGGCCCTGCAGGGGACCCACACTGGAGCAGCCTGCTCCTGAAGGACAGCACCCTACAGAAGGGACCCACTCTGGAGCAGTTCGTGAAGAACTGCAGCCTGTGGGAAGGACCCATGTTGAAGAAGTTCATGGAGGACTGTGTCCCATGGGAGGGACCCCACGCTGGAGCAGGCGAAAAGTGTGAGAAGTCCTCCCCTGATGAGGAAGGAACAGCAGAGACAACGTGTGATGAACTGACCACAACCCCCATTCCACATCCCCCTGTGCCACTCGGGGGGAGGAGGTTAGAGAATTCAGGAGTGAAGTTGAGCCTGGGAGGAAGGAAGGGGTGGGGGAAAGGTGGTTTAAAACTTGTTTTTTTTATATCTCATTACCAATCAAAACAGGGTAGGGTAATAAGTGAAACTAATTTTTCCCAAGTCAAGTCTGTTTTGCCTGTGAGTGTAATTGCTGAGTGACTTCCCTGTCCTTATCTCGAGCCACGAGCTTTTCGTTGTGTTTTCTCTCCCCTGCCCACTTGAGAAGGGGAGTGATAGAGCAGCTCTGGTGGGCACCTGGC
This sequence comes from Scopus umbretta, assembly GCA_013400535.1. Classification (NCBI taxonomy): domain Eukaryota; kingdom Metazoa; phylum Chordata; class Aves; order Pelecaniformes; family Scopidae; genus Scopus; species Scopus umbretta. Next base: position 11,735 of record VZTL01059412.1, read on the forward strand.
ATCCAGCCAGGGTCAACCCACCACAATGAATCAGGTACATCATTAACATAATCTTGTTAGCTTGCAAAAAACCCCACATGTTAAAATCCTGTTTCCCTAACAAAGCAGAAACAAACAGCCAGAGGCAACTTCTCAACTTGGCAGTCCCCATGCCTGCAAAAAGTCTGCCAAGGCTGGAAGGTTGAGCTGGGGATTAGCTCTTACCCCATAGCAGATGGGGGCTCTGTCCTAAAGAAACAGCCAGAGTCGCAGGCCAAAGACTAAAAGGTGATGCAGCAATGTAGCATGATGGCTTCTGCCAGAGAGATGACTATGAGATGTTCTCCACACAACCCCAATGGCACTCTGGTAAACCCTATGGCCAAAATTCCCATCTGCCTATTTCCACTTTTGGTCACACCCACAAGTTTTTCTCCAGCTCTCCTCACCAAGCACATCCAAGTCTACCACCAGTACAGTCACCACCTGCCTTTGCAAACAGCACTTCTCCCTATTTGACAATATTAATTGAAGGAAAAACAAGGTTTCGGGAGAATATCATCTCTGGAGGATTAAGCTCACCGGCAACATCTCTTCTGCCTCTCCGGTTATGAAGCCCCATGCTATAAAACCTTCCCCCTCTACCCCTAGGAGGCATTAAGCAATTCTCCCAGGATTTGCTGGGTCCTGAAGTACAACACTGAATATCATCAGTCATCAAACTCCAGTTACTCCATCTACTCCTCCTTGCAGGAGTTGTGGCCAGCTGGAAGACCAGTAAGAGAGCTTTCTTGTAACAAATGTGGTCTTCAGCTTTAGATATGGGAACAATACATAAATGTACCATTGACAAGCATTTCCCTTGCAGGGTAGGAGCACCACAGCTAGCTGACACAGCAACGCCAAAGCCAATGTGCTGCTGACTGGGTCACAGTGGAAACCAGAAGATGCCAATAAAAATGAGCTGAGAAAAACATTGGCAAAATGATTATTTATCTCCTGTTTTTCTCCTCTCTCCTTTGAGCTCAGCCAGGTTGGGCTGTCTAGGCTTGACAGTACTGCACTTCCCTCACCTGATGCTATTCGTGGGTTCAAATATAATGACAGGCATAATCTTGTATCAGCAGCTGAAGCTTACAGACTTCATCTCCATCAACATCCTCCAGCTTCAGCTATTAAAAAAAAAAAATCGAAACACCACAGAAAAACTAACAATGAACTGGGTAAAACGGGAATCACTCAAAATTGTTGACATTCCTCCCAAAGTATTTTCCCATTGTCTTGAGTTACAGACACAGCAGGCTTCACCAGACCCATCTTTGTAATCTGACCGTCATATGACGTAACTTACTATATAACAACAGACATATCAATTTTTAAAATTACGATAGTGATCAGAAATCCCTACAGTTATAATTGTGCAAAGAACTGTTATAAAAAAACCCCAAAACATGTATACAGTTACCATCCCAAAAGAATGTGTGCTGGGGAGTGAAGGAGGACAGGGATTCACATCAGCTGACCTACAACTCTCTGAACTCCTGAATTACCACTCTTTTTTTTTTAACCTTGGGGAAAAAATGAATTCTGCTACTGAATAAATTTAGCATAGAGTCAACTTAATGATCACATTAGTCCCTGTCTGTTCTCCCAATGCCCATTCACTATTTAATTAACCTATTTTTGTAGGTTACTTCTTGGAGCTATTTTTAGGTAGTTTAATCTAAGTTGTCCCTTCTCTAAAAAGTTGGTAACACGAGTTACTTTTCTTCTACCAACTGTGTCATTGCCATTTGGATGCTAGCAAGAAAATGGTTATGCCAAAGCTTGCTCTGATTTCATTTGCCAGTATACTGCTGCCCAAAATTCATGAGGTGGGTTTTTTTTTTCTGGTTCATACCGAGTACAACAGAAACCGTTCCTGCTACCTTTACCAACCTGCTAGAAGATGGATTTTCTTCATTCAGGCCAGTAACACAATCATCATCATGGGCTGATTTAATTACAGGGAGGGAAAAAAAGAGCCCATACGTCATTTTCCTGGAAGCGAGATCCACACACCAGAGATCTTATGACAAAGCCCTCGCGTGCCAACCCGCACAGATTGTGGCTGTACCAGCCAGAGGGGTGTCTGGTGGTGAATACGCGGACAGAAAAACCTCATTATACAAAACGGGGAAGTGACGTGTATGTTCCTTTTGTCTGCAAAGGGTGCAGGATGGACACGAGTAACAAGCGAGAGAGTTGTTATTGTGGTTTGCTTGCTGCAGCCCATAGTTAACTGTAAAGCTAGAAAATAGGCAGCTGAAAAGATATCAAAGTAAGTACCAGGACGGGAGCCCAGCAGAGGCTTAAAAATATATTCAACTGCAGTTTAGAGCCTGGCCTGGGATTTGCCTGAAATGTTTGAACAGGGAAACTCAAAAAAAGGGATCCTGTTTCCCCAGCTGATCAATAGAGAGACTGGGCATATTTTGGAAGGAATTCATAGTTACCAGGGTAACTTTCTGAGCGATTGTGATATTGGCTGTCAAGATCCCACGTGTCTTTAGCTGTAACAGATTGCTGTGGACTGGTCTTTCTCTTTGCTGGAAGTATCATATTTGAGATTTTAACTGGGAATAACAAACCAGTTCTGTATTCTTAGGGCATCTTTGACTAATCTGCTAGCGTATCAGCCTTTCCATTCTCACTTTCTGCCTATTGAAAACGCATCAAACAATTCCTTACACCTCTAATGCATCAGACATGATGACTAAGGCTTCCATGTTCCTTTTCCAAAATTCCCCATCTTTGTTTTAGTGAAAAAGCAAGTTTCTTGGACTTGGGGGAAGAGGGGTGTCTCTACAGAAGACCTTAGCTGTCTCTATTATTTTAATAAAGTCAGCTAAGTCCCTTAAAAGTCAGGGGGAGATACAACGCAATCTGTGTAGTGGACAATCTAACTCCATATTCTCTATGCTCTTCCAGCAAGTATAGTTGAAGTAAGAGGCAGAAAATAAAGGACCATCTTTAAAAATGTTAAGAGGATTTTAAGAAGTTTTTCAATTACAGGTCAGAAGCATGTTTGACAACCACAAAAAAATCACATGGAGAAGGACAACAATAACAAAAAAGACTAAGTAATCAAAGAGATTATTAGTGATCACAAAGCCTCGCCTCTAACTAGATGCTTTCAAATTAACTCGGCATAAACATCAAACATTTGCCTTTTCCAGCCTTCATCTTGCAAAAATAAAGTTCTTTTCTTTTCAAGTGTTCCTATATATATAATAGCAATTATATATCACTGTTAATAATATAATTCTTATTTTATATAAATACAATTGCTGATTATGTATCATTGCTAATAATATAATATGTAATTGTTATTTTATATAAATATAACATATAATGTTAGCCAGAAAACAGTTATGGTAAATCTTGCTCTGACTTAATTTACCAGTATACCACTGCCCATTATTAATGAAATCATATAAATTTCTATATAAAATAACAATTAACAACTAACAATGATAGATATTGTGGGGTTTTTTTTAAATATATGTGTGTGTGTCTATATAAAACCATGTTTCTAATATAGCACATTTTTCACGTTACATATATATTTAACAACACTGGAGATCTGAAAGATATATAATTTTACAACAAAGATGATTTATCAAGTAAGGATACAAGCAGCTATTAGCTTTTCTTTAAATATCATCAATGTTTTGGTTAATAATAGAACAAAAAAGTTAAATACAAGGTAAATGTAATAAAAATAATTAAAATGTACAGTTTACTCAGGCTGGGAAGTTTACAGGGTTAAGACAAGAGCATGCATACCATAAGCATCCGTTCTTTTTGTATCGACTTTAACTTCCAGTATTCTGCTGGGATCTTTTCAGACTGCCACCCTAATTCATCTTAGGAGACAACGTATTCATTAATATCCACAATGGATCCAGGATTTGTTATTTGGTTAGCATACTTATTAACAGCAGAAAGGAAGAACTGGTGCACAACCTGTAAAGCTCTCGCTGGATAATGGCTCTGAGTTTTGGGGTTTTTTTTTTAGTGTGCAGTGGAACATGTGGCTGGCTGTGGCTTCTCAGGTCTCTGACTGTACCAGTAACCTTCTGCAGCAGCAAACACTGCTTTTTTGCTACATCTAGGAATAAAATTAGCTCTTCAAAAGGATGCCTGCGAGAATGAAGAAAAGTTGACACAGAACAGAAGCTGAAAAGAGCAGTGAAAAATGGATGGAAATTCTGGACTTTGAGGTCTTAGCTTCATATGTTACCCTACCAATACTGTTGTCTCTCTTAAGTATTCCTACCTCCCCCCTCCAAAAAAAATCATTTTGAATTTGATGAAGACAACTAGTTAAAGAAAATTAAACAGCATCTAGTTAAGGAGTACAGATGTTTTTTACCTTTCCCAATTTTTGTCCCTAAACATCTTTCTCTTTTAAACATATACTCCTTCCTGGTAACTGCCTTAAAATACTATAAATATCTTGTACAATCCCCATTGAGCTCTAAGATTACCTTTCAGCTCTGCTGCAAGTTGATATGCTAAAAACCAGCAAGCAATAAGCTTTCTTGACCTTGACGGGACAAGCTACTGCAATAAAGTGAAAGACTGTATTTCACCAGAACTGCGAAAGCAGCTCCAAATCTTCGTTTTCCCATCCCCAGCCCAGATCTGAGGTGTTGTCTCAATGAAATTTGGAAATTACATGTCAAAGGAACTTTGCTAAGCCTAACGTAAAGACAAACTTCTGGTTTGTAGGAACTGACAGAGGAAAGATACAGCGTCTGCAGTGCCAGAACTGATATGTGCATTCACCATCAAGAAAATCAGTTAATAACTACTTGTTGCTCACATTTTCTGAACTCTTCCGAACGGATTTCTTGAAAGCAGATCTTTATAAAGGGGGAGGGGAAGTCCCGAAAACAAGTATTTGGACATCCAACTGGGAACTGCAGCGATGACAAAGAAATCTTTCATTACTTTTACTATAATGCATGTAAGTGTTCATCAAAATCCTCTATTCAGGGTCAGCCTAATGACTGTGACTATTTGTCTTCCAGCCATCAATCCAGACTGTGGAGAAGGTTAACGGGATTAGGACTACATTTGTCATGGTCACAACAAAGTCGTGTTCTGTATGCTTCTAGAGGTACTGGGAGAGCTCTGACCTTGTTAGGCGCTAGCTCTTTGTGGCTAGGAGAAAGTTTAAGGGGATTACTGGGGCTATTGTTGGTCGATTGAAAATATCGATTTCTTTCTATGGGGCAGAAGTTGTCGGACTTATAATCATTTGGTCCTTACTCAAAATGTAGTATTCTGGAGTCTGTACTGTTACCAATGTCAGTTCCTATTGCTACTGTCTCTTTTTTGATTCAGACTATGGAGAAAGGCTGCAGAGAGAACAGAAAGCCTTCACACATCTCATGTGATACCACGTGGCTCTGCCTCTGCCCACACATAGATAATGCTGATTCTCTTTCCTTCTGGCAACACCCAGGGGATAGAATTTTTTATTTTCTTTATTGCTCTCTGAGAAATGGCTGCACGCACATGCCTGGCATTATTATTATTCTTTGTTTTATGAAGGTAAGCAAAACATGATACCACAGTGAAGGGCTGGATTGGTATCATGACTGCTGCAAATGATTCTGTACGCTCCTCTGACAAAACAGGACTGGGCACCTCCGCGGTCCTTGAGGTTCCTACACACAAAGCTCCCCAAAGCCTGCTCCATCACGCCTTGGCTCAGTATGCACATGGGACACCAAAAGGAGGCACTTGGATACTTTGGGTGCCGATCCATATAGCATCCACAGCATAAAATAAACTATGGAGTTTCATGGGGAAAACCCACAGCTGCTAAAGTAACCACACATTTGAATTTCTTCCTTTTTCCATGCCCTCAAGGCAGATTACTTTTATAAAGTTTACAGCAGTCCAAACCCAGATATAACCACCGTAATGATGTATTCTGACCATACCGCAACACATCCAGAGTACTTTTCGAGTAATATTTATTATGTACTCAGTAATTGTAGCTTACCAGAAGACACTTCTGGGAAGATGCTGCATCTTGCTTTAAAAACTTCAATGGATAGAGCTTAGAGAAAAACAAAACTAAATTTGAAAACAAACAAAAACTAATTTTGGCAGGGAACCATCCAAGTTCACTTTATAGTGTTTCTACCCATGTTTCCCTAGCTCCATGTCCAAGACTCCCCTCCCATCTTCTCCCTACCCACCAGCCTGTGGGTTACTCTAGCCACTTGCGTGGCAAAGTCTGGCATAAAAGCCCACAATCGGGGCAGTTGAACAGGCATCAACTTCATTCCACAGGTTTTCTTGGTTTAAGGTTTGTTCTTAAAGAAAAGTTGAGGACAACATCCAATTTTTTTCCACACTGCTGCCTCCGGTTCAGGCTCATGTAATGAATGAGGATTTAGTTTATAAAAATCTATCAAAACAATTTGCAATCCCTATGTCAACCAATTTGCTGTGTCTTCTAAAAGAATCAGCACAGAGGTTAGAATGATATTGTGCTATTACAACAACAAGAGTTTTGCTGCTAACTTTAAGAGGGACAGATTGTACCTCTTTCTCATTTTTCCCAGCTTCCCCAAGGGGAAAGAATGAAAGCCATGTAAAATTTCAGACAACTGGCTTATGTAGACAGCTAAAAGAGAGAGGCAGAGAGAACACAGATGTTATACAGAAAGCCAAATTCATCCTTAGTAATGCAGCAGCAAACTTATCTCTTAGATTTAAAAACAGGTGGGTAAAAATAGTTGGTTTGAGTGTAAGGATTTTCAGTACTCTGTTGAGCTGAAAACTTTCACATTTAACTTGGAAAAAAAAAAAAAAACTATAGTTGCAAAAAGATGAAAACCAAAGTGCATCCACAGGATGCATGCATGCATGACCTGTGCATTGAATCATAAGAACCGTTCCTAACAGAACGATACAAAATTACGGTGCCTTTTGAGTAAGGCTTTACTACACCAATAGTCCTTCCCATGTCCAAAAGAGGCAGAGTGATGGAATCAGTACCCCTAATGGCAGGTAAAGCACTGAATTCCTAGCCTGAATAGCTCACTACGTACGTAGTCTAGTCTTTGAGATGATTGGCATAGGACCTCTCTATAAGATCACTGCAAGAAGCCTTTAGAAAGCTTACCAACTCTGACCAATACATTAGCTACAGTTTCAATTACCCTGTTAACGTGAAACGTTCTTCAGCATGCAGCCTCACAGAAACCAGTTAGCAATACTATTAACTGCGCACTTAGTAGGTGAAGAATTGAGAAAGATTAACATTCATGCAAAGAAATGCTTAGCTGACTTATGCAGGTAATAACCATGAGCATGTAGTTATGCCAAACAGAAAAGAAAAAAAAAAAACCAACACACACACAAAAAGTAATGAAAATGCCAAATCTTAAAAACAATCCTATAATGAGTAGTAAGGCACAAGATATATTAATTGTTAGCAATGCTGGCATACAAATGAAACACACTGAAAGAGAACCACCAAATACAGAGTGCGTTTGGAAATGTTGGTAAAGGGCACTCCATAAATTCATGCAAACAAAAGAAATCATTAAAAACAACTTTGGTTGCCAAAGTCAACATACAATAATATATCTCCTTTTAGACAATTCTCCTTTGGTATAACAATAACTATGTTAGCCAGCAATGCAATGAGAAAAAGAACACGGTAATCACTGCAACCTGAAACCCACTATTCTTGCAGAAGTAAATTTCCTTTTAGAATATATCTTATTTGGTCACCATATTTAAAGTATGTCTTTATCAACGACAGAATTCTTGCATTAAGTCTTTTGAAATGGCTATATTTACTGTAGCAACTAAATAACTGTGAAATTAACAGAAGTTGCTGTTGGTATTTTTCTTCTTTTCGTAAGAAACAACATGAGCTCCAATTATGAAAATGACTTAAATTCCTGCTCTATGGCCCACTGCTGAACAAAGCATTAAGGTTCTTGTGTGATTTGCCACATAGTGATGAAGTTAAGTCCATTCTTTAACCCTTTGCTGAGTCCGAATACAATGTTTTGTTAAGCCCAACTGCACAAGACTGTATACTCTGCCAAGCTAGGACAAGCTGGTATATACAACTTTGTTCACGTGCCAAAGAGGGTTTGCTACAGCATGAGCCTTCGACAGTTATTTAGAAAGCTTCATGTACCAAAGACTTGGTCTTGCTAGCTGCGGAAGGCCTCTGGCTCTAAAGTAAACAGGAACAGCAGATGTTTGAAACGCAGTCAGTAGCCTGCAGACTACTAGTACCGAATCACACGGGCATAAGAACCTGCTCAAGGGAGACGTTCCATCTGAAAGCCAGAGCACCATTCAGTTTAGGAGACCTTGGTACAAATTCACAATTCTGCCTGGAATCTTTAAATGATAGGATTTCCAAAATATTTTTTAGAGGAGATGTCTAAAAAACATTTTGGAATTCCTGTCATTTAAAGATAATGCAGGACTGAACTCTCTTCACCACTGAAGCCAAAGCTTTCCAGTCCTTGGCCTCTTGGGTTCTCTCGCTTTAAAGAACAACCCAGCTTCTGTGGCACGCACTGGCTGGATGACGCTACAAGCTGCCATCTCCCACATCATTTCTTACTTATCTCTCTACATCCACGTTCTCATTACACCAATTTCTTAGCTCATCTGTCTGGCAAAAATGCTCAGTTCATCTGGAATTCAATCTGCTCTCTTGTTAATTAATAGAACTCTAAGCTGCACGATCTCAGTAAACCCAAGCTTGGCATGCTGTGGAAACCTGCTGCCCATACAGCTGGGGGACAGACAGACTCCAGAGGAAGGAGGGCCGCCTACCAAACCATCCAATCCACTCTTCATGTGCCTGCAAGTACACGGATTTTTCCTTGGAGGACTTCCATCAAGGCCTCCTTTGGCTCAGATTGCTTAAATCACTGCTTTGCACCCCTGCTGCAGGCCATACGCTGTGCCGGAAACTACTACACATTTCTAGGAGGCAGAAATCAAACAGAATTGTATCCTTTTGGAAAAGAAAAATCTCTTCCTATCAGTGAAACAGTTTCAAAATGTCTTCAATGCTCCTCTCCTCCTGCCTGCAGCTCTGTTTTTTGAATTGGACTTTCCAGATAATTTGGATGCCAGCACAAATTATTTGGCAAAGGCTGGACTGTTGGCAGGTGGGCTGCTACTTTGGCAACTTCCAGTTTAAAAAAAAAAAAAAAAAAACATAATAAAAAAAAAAATTCAATCTACTAAACACAAAACAGCCAAACAGATTACTCATTGGCTGGTAAGCCGTATCTCCTTGAGGCTGTTGATCAAGCTCTACCCCTGGCTGCCAGCCTGCTGTAGTACAGATGGAAGAACTGGCTGCTAAAACACCTCTCACCCACAGCTCAGCAGGAGAAGGAATCCCAAGGCCTGCTGGAGAATATTTCCTTGGAAACTTATCTTGTACTTACCAGTGCCTTCCTACCGCAGAAGCAGTATTTCTTTTCCTTATGTGAGATCTGAAGGAGACTACTAGTAATTTTCAGGTATTTCATTCAAATCAGTTATTCCTTGCAGAACACTGAGCACAGTTAATTGAAATTGTTTCCTTGCTCAAAGATTTCATTTTCACTGCAACACAACTGGAGACATTAAAGATAAAAACTTTGCAGCTGTTATTTTGTGGGCTGAACTTGTTAATTTCCAAATATCATGTCATTCTCTTTCAGTAGTTTTGACAAGGTCTTACCTGTGTTTATACTGAATTTGCAGTGTTTATATCTTACCCACTACCTATATATTTCTGCAATAAACAACAAGCTGAAACCCAAATAGGTTCTCTATTACATCACGATGAATCAACAGATTCAAATGTAATTTCTTTCCACAATTCCCTAGGTGTATTTAGAAAGCGCAGTACGGTTGGCTTCAGTCACAAACCTTTGTTTACAAAAGCACTGGTATCATATCATGCGCACTCTGCAGATGCCTGAAAAGGGAGCAAAATCAATCCCCAAGTATGATATGGCCCTGATGTTATGATATAGCTATGACTATTGTATGGACACAGAGATTAATCAGTATTTTTTTTAAATTTTATGAAAACCTGCAATTTGAAGCAATAAGTAAAAGAAAAAGTTGGAAGTGGTCAAGACTAACGCAAAGAAAAATAACATTCCAATGAAATACAAGCCAACAAGTGAATCCTGGAAGCAACAAAAGCAAAATCTCACAGGCTTCAAAAGAGAGGCTACAACAGCAACATCAGCTTATGTAGATTTTATCCCAAAAGCAGCAAGGACTCTGCCACACCTGGGTCAAAGCCCAGCCGTGCACCCAGACAGCCCACCTTCTTACTTTATCATTTTCCAGGTGTACAGTTCACATATATGGTCCCACACAGCCCTTCCGTGAGCAAATGGGGTAACGCAGTAGAATTGTTACTGCTGATCTACAGCATCCAGAAGTGTTATTTGAGGCCCTCTAAAGAGAAAAGGTAGACAACATACACTTTTCTATAGCCAGATGCGGGACTCATTGCATTGTTTTTTACTTCGTTTGTATTGTCCCTTCCATTTCCTCAGCACACAGTATGCAACGCACAAAACACAAGAGTAAGATTTGCCAGCTTAGTGAGTTCTCCTAACACCCTCCTCATCTCTCATCCCCAACAACTTGTTTCTTGTCCACTCTCCAACGGTGTCCCCTGGAACGAGCGATCGGCACGAAGGGAGTGTTATGCTGGTCAAAATCCCTTCTCCTAGCCCCATCATTTCTTCCAGTTAACTTTCACATTTAATCTCCATGCAGTGCCAAGAGTGTGATATTAATCAGCTGTTTGTAAAACACTTGCTTCTGAAATTATATTCTCTGCTTTAACCAGACCTGCTCAGAGCTGGCAGTTTGATTAGATGACAGCTGGGGGTTCCTCGCAAGCGACACGGATGCTGCAAGCCCTTCAGCCCGCGGTTTGGCAGTGGGGACGCGCTGGGATGTAGGCGCAGCCAGCAAAACAGCAGGACGCTCTCAAGAGCCTGGAAGGGACTTGCCAGTTACTGAGCTGACACTAACAGCATGTCACGTTAATGTCTTCTTGCAACTTTATTTCCAATCTCCTACCAAGTATTTCATTCTTACTGTAATCAAATCAACTTCATTTTGTCTTCACTCACAAATCCTGGAGGGCAACAAAGATGGCTAGGAGCAGGGACAGGTGGAGAGACCTCAAATCCCACAGGAGTGGTCACAGCTTCTCTTATTGAGGACAAACGGGCAAAGCCTGGAGCGCCCACCCCTCTGTGCATGTTGGATGGGTCTCCAGAGCCCGGGCGCAGCTTCTCCGCAAGCTGCCAGGCTAGGGCCTGCTGGTGCCAAGTGCGTGAAGAGCTTCCCTACGCAGATGTCAGGCTGGGCCCCTCTGGCAAAGAACTGGGGAACGGAAGTTTACAGGTCCAGGAATATTCACATTGAGAACGCGTTTCGCCCTGCCAAGAGTTATGAAGTAGAAGGACAGTTGCTAGCAAAGGAGAAAACACTTTGATTTCTTGGCTAGCACCAGTATGGCAGAAGAAAACAAGCAAACCCACCAGAAATCGCTGAGGCAGTGATCCTGGAGAAAGTAACAGTCCATATTTTCAGAGGGCAAGTAGTAAGGGACAAAACAGGGGACTGTCATAACCAGAAAGGTGAGGGAGATCGTAAAACACAGAAGAAAGCTGTTTCTCTACTACTACAGCCAAAACTAAACGCAGGCTGTAATAAGTCTTTGGGGAAGGTGCCCAGGAATACAAAGAAAAAAAAAATACTTCCTCAATCATTATCGTTAGGAAAGACAACATCAGGACTGGATAAGGGTATTTCTAATATTATTTTTAGCCAAGCAGAATCAATTATAATGAGTAGGGGAAAGTAATACAAGAAAGGAATAAATGAAAAAAAAAACCAAACAAAAAAAGGGTAAAGGAAGGGCCAACAAGAGACCAAATGATCAGCATGAGAAGTGCTTGGAGTTACACACTGAAGCAGAAGGTCAAGCCAGAAAACCACTACTCTCCTGCTTAATATTTTTAAAGGTTGAAAACCATCCTAAGCAGAGGGTCCATCAATATAATTTGATCCTTTCCTAAATGGCAGCTTCACTTTGAACGACCAAGCTGGTTTTCTTACTCCTTTGTAAGCTGGAGTATTTTCCTCCAGCACCCACATTTGACTCAAGTCATTGCAGTAAATACATGGCAAGCTGTGGAAAGTATTTTTGGCACATAATATAACTCGTAGGTACTTGGCAGGCACAGCAGACAGTTGCACTGATTGCTTCGGTGTTGCCTCTGTCACTTAGTAAAGTCAGTGATAGATTTGGCCAAGCTGCTACATCCTCCTAATGCCGCATTCGGCTCGCTCGCTCGCTCTCCATTCATTCTTAAAACCAACATATTCAAAACCAATGTGAGAGACAAAATATATCACCCAAGATCTACACACAATGTACTTTTGTGACTGAGCACAAATGTATTCCACTATAAAACAGCAACTAGCAGTGGTTCTCAGTGTGCCATGCAATTGAAATGCTGGAGCTGAAAATGAAGTGGTGGAGGGAAAGCGGTTATAGAAAAGACAGAAATGAAATGGGGCTATTATTATGAAGGTCTTTTAAAATAACTTGTAAACCGTAAATAATAAAGACCCAAGCTGGTTTAGCAGCAGCGTGCTGTTACTGCCGATTAGGAAGCTGGAAATGTGTCTGTTAAGCCTGTCCTTCTCTTCTGCTCCAGATGCAAAAGGCTTTTCCTCTCCAACTATTTTTAAAGGTTTCAAGTTTTCCAGGTTACCCTTTTGCCTTTACCGCACCGTCACTCAGACGCAGCATAGCCGGGACATAAACAGTTGTAAAAAACCCCCTCAATAAGCTGCTCAGTACACTGTCATTTCCCCTCCGCTTTTTTTATAGATGAGGAGAAAGGCCCAGCGAGGCATTACGCAGCCATGTGCTGAGGTGCACCCAGGGCAGCAGAGCTCAAGAATAGGCTCTTTCATCTTTTTAACACCTTTAATGAGAACAAAAAGTAGCTGGCCACCACAGGCTTGACTCTTGGAAAATACATGCAAAGGATATTGCCGAATTTAATAGTGGCAAGTTGGGGTAAGCAGGAATGTCTAGTTCAAAAAGGAAAAAAAATAGATTTATGTTCATACTAATGTATAGCAGCATTCCAACAGGGCTCAATATGTACCATAAATCAAACTGAAGTATAAGAAAATAAGAGAGAAGCTAGACAACATAGGTGCTTTACAGTATAAAATAATTATAGCGACTGACTGTACTGTCATAACAGTAACAGAAACACTCAAACTCCTCAACTTCATTTTCCCTTGCCAACAGTAATCATATGTAATACACTATTGATGAGAAAGATACCACTTAAAAGAAAAATCCACCCATCAGGCACACATCTATTCTGCAACTAGAAAATGCACACGCGATGTCTTTGTCCCGTGCCTGTTCATGGGAAGTTGTACTACGCAGTACGAGTTTGTATGTTTTGCATCTCAAAACCAGCACACACAACAAAATACGATGCAGGGAATAGGCAGAATGGACTATTTTAATTGAACTGAATAGAGCACAAGCAGTTTCTTGCCTTAGAGATGTGCCTGCAAGGGTGTCCTGCTGTTGTTTTTAACTTGTGTACATGACCTAAGTCGCACGCTCGACCAGGAAACATTTTTGCTGCTCCAGTCTGGTAGCCTGGTGTGACCCCTCTCTGATCGCTACGCTGCTGGACAGCACGAGAGGCACAGAGAAAGATGAAAGCACGCAAACCGCAAGATGAGATAAGAATAAATTACATAAGAAATATGTATTAGGAATTTCCAGTCCCCCTCAGAGATCAAAGTGGCAGTGAATGAAATTGAAAAACACTTGAAAATGCAAAAGGAATCAGTGCTTGTTTGGTTGGGTTTTTTATGCAACACAGAATTAACTACGGAACTAACTGCAAGAGAAGGAAACCGAGAACAACAGAAAGGCATTATACAAAAATACCAAATAATAAACTTGAATGCAAGGTATCTGGCATTATAAGCATTCCAGAAGAGATGCAATGTCTTCGTCTACTTGCGTGAGAGTTGAAGCTAGCCTCTGCTCATAAGGGATTAACAGTAGGCAACGGGCAGGCTATCCCTTAACCGCGTGCCACGGGCTTTTCTCCTTGCTCTTCTGAAGAAGCTGTCAGACAGCAAACAGTTAGATGGACTCCCGCTCTGATCTGTAAGGGCAATTCCTACACAGCCCTAGGCAGAGTGCCAGCAGCTGCGGGCAAGCTCTTTGTAGAGCCTTGCTTGTACATATAAATCTTGATCTAAAGGACACCCGTTATTTCAGTTCTAAATTGCTCTCAAATCAGGCAGGCAAAAAGTGTCAAACTAGGTGGTGGTTCTGCAATGCCGACAAATGCCAGCTTGGGCTCAGGCTGACATTACTGAATTAATTTTCTCTTCTGATCAAAAGAAGATTTAGTTTCTTGTAGTGAAAGACTAACAACTAACCTAAAGTTTCTGGAAAACCTGGCAGGACTGCGTATCATTTTTGTAGCTTGATCCCCTCTCTCCCCCTCTCTAAGGATCAAAATTAGGCTAAGCAAAATGAGAGCAAACTGACAAAAGTCATTATACACAATAATTCTAGATGTAAAGCAGAAACTCGAACTAGGTTATTTCTGTGTATTGCACAAGTCTCACTATAATTCCATCCTCAATGTGCTTCTGTCTCTATGTAATATAAATCTTATCCATACAAAAAAACCCCCATGTATGTGTGGATTTATAGCACCACAGTAACTGGAAAGCCTTGGACTGATGCAAATGAGGAATGCAGGAGTTATTTTAATAACGTGCACTTCTCTGGCCGGCTTCAACAGATTAAGCGTTTAAAAAAAAAAACAAAACCCAAACAGAAGTAGAATTCTTTAACCAATGCATAACAAAATTGTCTCTTTTGCCCACAAAAAAGCCATTAAAACTCTTTTTTTAATTCAATCAAGAATTTCAGCACTGACAATGCTAAGAACAGCACACTCTTCAGATCTTTTCCAATTTCCTAAGCTATCACAATCAATTTCTTTAAGACCTGGAACTTATCCTAATTAAGATCTTTGCTTTGATATGCTGAGAATGACCTCAAGGATTCATCCTAATAATTCTAATAAACAGAAATGATTCTTGGTAGTCTGTGCTCCTCATAAGCCTCACATCAGAAATCAGTTAACTCATTCCATGACAAAATAACTTGTCATTGATTGTTCTGTCCCAAACAGCATCTGTAACACACTGACATAGCCTTGAAAAGCAAGACATTGATTGCTCATCTGAAACAAAATTTCTCAGGAAGAACTGTTTCGATGATTTCTTTGAATGCAATCTTGACAAATAAAATTAATCAGCCTCATCAGTGGAGAGGGGAACCCCCTCCACACACACATTCTAAATTAAATGACACCTTGCTAAGTAGGTATCCTGATTCCTGGCCCCAAAAGACTACAGTGACTCAGTTCTCTCCACAGGCTCAAGAATTCCAATCTCACACAAGCATCCACCTAAGTCGACAGCAGGCTTTTCACAGACTTCAGCTGAAGGTAGCTTAGAGTAAATGACCACAGTGGAGATGTTACACAGCTCTGAAGAGTTATTTACAAACGCTTATTATTTTTAGAAAGTCTATGTTGTCTTCCCACCCTAAATTAACACTTTCAAAAAAACGTAAACTTTGCATAAATATTCACTGGTCACCTGCTGTAGCAACACTGACTTACTGTGAGGGTGGTCAAACATCAGAACAGGTTGCCCAGCAATGTTGTGGGGTCTCCATCTTTCAAGGTATTTAAACACCAACTGGACATGTTCCTGCGCAACCTGTTCCAGGTGGCCATGCTTTGAGTAGGGAGGTTGGACAAAATGATCTCCAGAGGCTCTGTTCAACCTCAGTTATTTTGAGATTATGTAAAAAATATTCATGAATTGCAGAGCAGGAGATCACTGCATGGTAGTCTATGAAAGATCACATTAATTTTAGTCTGCATGTGGTTCATTAATAACTAACTGTAACTCAAAATGTAGGCAGATTTCATAGGGAAAAACCCCATGGTCACAGAAACATCCCTCCCTTCCCCCCCCCCCCCACCCCCAGCTCCTGCAACCA
>VZTL01059414.1:0-53780 GCA_013400535.1 Scopus umbretta
GATCGGGGTTAAACCACAGCAGTATCTTGTTGACATTGTCTACACCAGAGTATTAGAAATTATCATTGCTGCAAAGTCTTCATTTTCTGCGTACTTCGATAAAGTCTGCTGAAAACAATATTGTTGTATCAAGTGGCCACTATTATAATGAAATTGGCCAGCTATGCATGTTGCTTGCCACTCCTATGGAATTCAAGTAATGCTGATTACTCACCTGTCTTTCAAGGACATTTGTAAGATTTACTAATCAAAATCAGTAGTTCTGAATACATAAAATCCTATTTAAAATGTTGAGTGCTTTGAAAATGCACATGCCACGCATCAGGTTGAATGACTAATCACTGATGCACCAGAAAATATATTTTTTGTTGAAGCCAGTTGCCAAAGGTAGCTATATAGACATGATATTCTCAGACTTTAGTAAAGTATGTCATTTAGCAACACAAAAACTTCTTACTAAAAAATTTAACACTTTTCAAAATCAGTGTAGCTCATCCTGTATGCATTCAAAGATATCTACCCCTGTAAAAACAGAGACTGACAAACTGAAGAGGTTTCGAAGAAGAAACAGAGGAATAACTGACTTCAGATATATTTTTTATCAGTGAAAAACTGAAGGACTTATTATGTACCATTATTTGTAGAGAAGTTTGCTAAACTTCCAATGCTGCTGATGCTTCCTCTCTTCCTTCTGTCTCAGTCTATCACCTTGCTAAATGGATAATATGGATATCATCATCAAGGAAGACAGTATCCCATTTGTTTTCTTCCCCACTTCTCACATCTCAGCTATACTCTCTTTTCCAAAGACCGTGTAGTCCTTGCAAGAACAAAAGCCTTGCATTAGTGGGGAGCAGCTACCTGTTAGATCTCGGAGCCTCGAGCTGGTACGGTCTCACCTTGGAAGAAAGTGGCTATTTTGTAATGCCAGAAAGGAATGAAGGATGGTGGTCCATCCTAGATTTGAGGAAACTGAAGTCCTCTAGTTGCAAATTCAAATTTAGCACTGTGGTCTTAGCTGAGTTATGGTAGCACAAATGGTATCGGTGCTAAAGCAATCACTTCCACGAATGTGTGAAACATATAGGGCATATTTCAATTTTAGAGGGACTAGGATCACTTCCAAAACAAGGTTCTTCCCCTCTGTCTTCCCGCCACTCCAGGGACTTATACAAAATTACTGGCAGCAGTAGCTGCTAAGTCAGATGTAATGGGGCAGTGCTCTCTCCATGCCTTGCCGACTGGCTGTTGAAAGGCAACTACCTCTGAAATGGTGATGTACTCTTCAGCTGCCTGTGCCCCAGAATCATTGTTGACGATGCAAAAGTCTTACCCAACTCTGGCAGAGGTTCTCGGATTTGTTGAAACTGCACCAGACTCGGTCACTGCAAGGAACTGACTCCCTCTGTCCTTTCAGACAGTTTCTGGCATTTCTAAAGGTTTGTCCCATTTTGTCTGTATGGACTTGCTTAGCTGTGCTGGAACATGCACCAACGTGCACGTAAGGGCCCCTCTTCATCTGATTAGACATGCAGTGCATGCAGATTTGGACTCAAAGAGTTTGTTCTCTACATATACCTCAACCTACTCCTGCGAATAACACTTCTCCCAACTTTTTTATTCTTGCTTTCATAGAAAGCAGGATTTTTGCAGTGTACGCAATAAGTGTCCTCTCACTATTGAGATCTGTCCCTCTACACCCCCATGGCTTCCTTCCTACATGGGAGGGTCAGTGGCACAATCTCCACACACAGAGCCTCTGGCCTTTCACAGAGACAAAGTTACTTATCAATGCATGGAGCTGCAAGCAGCCAGAAACACGTTGTGTGCTCTAACCTCATATCAGGCTGGCACACTGTTTCCCTCCTGTTGCACTCTGCCCAGGAGCTCTCATGAGGGTAAGATGAGATAAGGACGAGATAATTGTGTTTATACCAGCAATTTTTCGTTACAGAGCAGTCTCTCTGTTTTAAGGCCAAGACACCTCCTAAGAGCCTGAAACCTGACCCTACAGAGTTTGTATGGCGGCTCCATCAGGATCTTTTCTCATTATGTTCCCCTTTGGATGCCAGATAGGTCTCTGCTGTACCACAATCTCAATTCTCTCTGGTAAAGCCCTTCCTCAGCAACGGTAATTAAGTCCAGAAGATGGATCTGTGCAACTACCTGATCCAAATACTCCTCATTTGCACTCAGTGTAAGTCCTTGTCATCCTTTGAAACTCAACTTGCAGTGATTTTAGATCATCTCTTGAAACTTAAGAATGGACTGGCAGTTAGTTCTGCTAAGGTGCTTTGCTTAACCATCTTTGCTCCTCGTGGAGACACGTCACATTTTTTTCATCAGGTCACAGTAAGATTGCTTAAGGACTTGATTAGAAATTCTCCCCCAGGTCAAAGATCTTGTTGCAAAAGGAAATACACAGCCTTTATAGTCCTTTGAATCTATGACCACTTGTTTCTTATCATACCTGCCAAAGAAAATATTTATTTTGGTAGTTACCACCTCTGTTAGCAGAAGGGAGAGAAGATCAGGCAGTTTCCTATGAAGCATTGGAAGCATTTCCTTTAAAAAACATTCAAAGGTAGTCTCATCTTTTCACTTTCAGTAGAAAGCAGGCTGATTGATAATCTATTTGGGCTCCATTTTTGCCATGCTTGAGACATTCTTGCAAACCTTAAATGCAAAGTGCACCTCCACTCACACAGCTATAGCAGTCTGGGCAGACACCATGCCTCACCCTCCAAGATAGCGAGATTCAGGAACAGCACTGTCCCTACACCATAACTCTCCCTCTGGACAGCACAGTGCATCAAATACGCTGCAAGACTCTCAGAACTGAACCATCTTCTGTGGTGGACATGCCACGAGCACTCTGTCAACCTCAGGGGATTTCCTGAGGTCTCAAGATACTTACAGAGGTACTTTTATTAAGATGTCATAAAAGAAGTCTTTATGCATGACTCATCTTTGACAGAGCAGTCAGATAAAGAGACTCCATGACCTTTCTCGTGCAGAGACAAAAAGGGGAAAGGATGCCCTTTGTGGAGCCATCTATCACATGAAAAAGGTGTGCTGTCTAACTGTGCATTCACACCTCCCCAGTTTCCTCACTACTTTGGAATCACTGGGAAATAAGTTTCACGTCCTGGGATGGGCATAAATAGAGAAGGTGGGTCTCTGTCCACCCCTTTTGTTATCACAGGCGTAAAGTAAATAGTGTGTGTATACACGTGCTGTGCGGAATCTATGTCCCTATGCAAACAGATACAACTAAGACATTTCTAGCTTGAAGGGCTAGCCATGAGTTAAAAATGCAGAGTGTGCCATGTCAGAACTGGACAAATAAGTAAAACTACCTATATTTAGCTGTAGGAATATTGGTATATTTTCAAAAGAAATAAATTGGCAGTTCTCAATTATGTACATCACTTTTCTCTCTTTATTGGGTTCTTCTCTTTCCAGGGTTCAATTCTAACAGCTGGCTCAGAAATCCAACTCTGCTGTATTTTCCATTTCTCTCAATTTTCCCCCAACCTTTCTGAAAGAAGCTATAATGGAAAAAGAAGTGGTAATGACTCTGCAAAGCTGCTGTATGGGACATAAAAAAAAATCAATGCTTTTTAAGCTATCACAATTTTATGAACCTAACGAATAAGCCAATGATAAGAAAATAAATGCTGTACTGATGTATATAAACAATGAGTAATCTTCCAGTCTGAAAACCTTACAACTGAAATATTAGATTCTCATCCTGTTTCACTACTGTATTTCAGAACACATAACATTTGGTTTGAACATCTGTATAGCTATTACTCTCTCTTTAATCTAAGAGTTTCTAATGTGAAACTGAAAAAAATATTATGGCTTTCACATAATTCCTCATAAAGGGAAGACAGGTAGACTTCAGACAGAGATGTTATTCTATACTACCATATTCCTAGATCTCAACTGTAGTAAGGGTACCAGTACCAGCAAGGAACTGCTGATGTTGTTACTGTCACTTCATTCAGTGTGGCATGCACAGAGATGAAACAGTTTTCCTTCACTCAGTGCCAAGGTTTTCTGCAGACATATGCAAGCTGTAGACTTAAAGGCCTTTTTTTTTATCAATGGTTTAAACATTAAATAGACATCCTCTTTGTTATAATAATCATCAGGGATGAAACAAAAATGTTTAACAGTTGATTAAATGACATGTTGCTCAATAAAGATTAAACAAAAGGTATGAGTAATGTCAGAGATAGCTATCAAATCAAAGCAAATTTCAATCTCATTAAGCTGGTGAAAGCACTGAGGCAAACACCGTAGCTTTTACATTGTGTGTATATTGAAATCTAGATCGCCTGTGGTAATGATGTATTTTACAACTTTCAAGATGTGAAAAGGATAAAATATGCTTTACTCTACTAAATTTTACTGAGGTAAATATTCAATTTTTTAAAATATAGACTAATAATCTACAACAACAAAAGTAAATTATGTAACCACCAAATTCTATTTGTATGCTTGGGTATCACAGTGTTAAAACACTGTCATGGTTTTGTGCTTAGGAAGAAGCAGCCCTCCAATAATTCTAGATTTAAGTTCAAACATCTGAAAATAAGAGTTATGTATAAACTCAGTGTTCCTTGCTACCTTCACTACAGTTAATTTGCAGAGAAAAAATCTACCTTCCTTGAAGTCCAAGTACTACAAGGGTAAATTTCATACTTCACTATAGTCTGTTTATGTTTCATGAGGGACATAAAATGTGCAAACACTGATTCACAAAGTAGGTGGACATCCAATCTCATTTGGGAGTGTCCTCACTGAAATGCTATCTACATCCTTGCTACCAGACCTCACCCATGCTAAATGACCCAAAATGTTCATCCATATAACTCACATTTCAAAAAGAAAGAAGTTAAGGTAGTAAAGGCAGTCCTCAGAAATTAGAAACTATTTTCATGAGGTAGTCTATTTAACCTTGATTCTGCATGCACCTTATGAGACAACCTCTAATTATGTGACCACATAGGACTTTTTCTCATCCCCTGCAGATATTTACTGTGTGGTAAATAGCTGTAATTTTTTCTGTCTCTTAATGCATGGTCATAATCCACCATCATATCAAAAGTGAGCTTTAGAACTCTATAAAATAATCATGCCAGAGACAGACTGAGGAACAGCATAATCTCCATCTCCAGTGAAAGAGAATTCTCTGTACCCAGCGTTCAGTGAAGACATATCTTGAAGACACAAAGTGTGAAGACATACACCATCCATGGTAAAGTCACTGGACAGACTAGAGGAAAAAGGAGCTTTCTCAGTGCACTCATGAGTGTAGTGTATGCTTTGTATTAGTTAACTTGGAAGAAGGTGCACAATGTTGCACTTCTGCCCTACTCTGTTACAGAGGCACATCTGCATGCCTGAGTGGGCCATGCAAATGCAAAGATGAGTGAATCATCTTGGCCACCATGTTGGGTGGCAAAGACTAAGGCAGAACTTGTCCAAAATGTCTAGTAAATACATATTTCCAACTGGAGGTAGCTGAAGCCAGACTTAAGAGTGTCTGTGCAATCAAAGAAGATGCAGAGTGCTGCCTCTATTGGATGTTTGCTGTGCTGTGAACATGGCTGAATGGGAATTAGAGATGCAGGAACCAGAAAATCTCATGAAGTAGAAAATGTCTCAACACCAAAATATCTTCAGAAATAAGCTCTTCAAGATCTGTTTTTACAATACAGATAGTCACATGCTCAAATTCAAAGCCATCCATCCAAAGAACAGCAAGAGACCTTTTTTTTTTCTGACTGAAGGGAGAAGTTGGAGAACAGGTACTGCAGTGAGAGGATGGCAGTGGTGGCAGGAGTCGGATTTAGACCTACCAACAGAGGCTGAGGTGCACTGTACAGCAGGGAAGGAGGAGGGGTTGCACAACAGCTCTCCACCTTCATGTGTAATGAAGTTAAGGAGTCCTCTCTAAGAAGCCATGGGAAGGCATTGCTGCTCACTCTCATGCATTGATATGAGTCATAGCATTTGATGTGATGCAGAAGAATTGATAGAGAAAGTACCAAGTCTGGCTACAGGGACACATACCTGTACAGTAGCTCTAAGCCCAGAGCCAACTGTGTCATTTCTTTGCTAAGTGCTGTCTTTCAAATTCTGCCTAAAATTTGAGTGAGGGAGTCCCAGGGAAGCAAGAAGCCAGGGATAACTGTTGTTAGTGTTCCTGAGCAAGGACAAGCCACAGGACGATGAGAAAGAAAAATAATTGCTGCCAAAGGATAAATCAAAACACAGTACTGACAGACACTCACAAACAATTCATAAATCTTCACTGACATCAGTCAGAAAACCATGATCCATACCAAGTTCTTTGCGCTTGTTGGGTGTTCATTTTTCAGCTGCATTTCATATGGCTAGAACACGAGGGAAAGGAGAGAGAGACAGAAAAGCAGGAGAGTGCCTATAAATCAACCCCAGGAAACAGGGCATGCCCACTTTCTAAGACTAAGTAGAAGAATCTGAGGAGCCAATGAGTGCCATGAATTTTGGAGATATCCATCCATTTTTTCAAATTAAGATTGTCATACTTGGAAAGGGCGTTATGATTTTTTTTTGCATGTCTTGTAACTTTTTTGTTACAGGAGTTGGCTGTGCTGCAAATGACCTTCAGTTTGCACTGCAAACTCTAAACACCAGCCCAATGCTAGAAACATCTTAATGTTAAAAGCATCTCTTCTTGCAACTGAGTCATCTATTGTTAAACATCCCTGAGTTTGTACCAGCAACTCCCCACAGAGCCTTCCTTCATCTGTACTCTAACTAGGAAAAGCAGTTTTTGAACATCTCACTGCATATATTTATGAAAATTACTTTGAAATACTGTTCCTTAAGCCAAAATTTTTCTTTCAAGATCAGACATCACAAAGGAACGAACACTTTTTACACATATCCCAGAGTGAAATGCAGATAACAAGTAGATAGTGGGCAGAAAAGACTGTCAGAAAATGAGAAATTTATGTTGTCATATATTTAAGCAATGGTTCAGCTCAAGATTATCTTTAAAAACAAACAGCAAAACAGTGAAACAAAATTTTTAATTTTGCAAATTCAGTCCTAACCTGAATCCTATGGAGTCACAGTAAAATATATGGTAAATAGCATACATTCGGATTTTAAATGACTTAATAACACTAACTGCTAAAAACATATTCTTAACATTAACTACTTCCACGCTGCTACTCTTATTTATAAATTACACACACACTGACCCTACAGCTGATACACAGAGCAGTCCAAAACCAACGAAAAACCCTACTATGAAAAGATCATTTGGGATTGTGATCAGAATCATTATTAATATTTTTAAACATACATGATATACACATATGTATGTAAAGTAACAGTAGTTTTAGATTGAGAAAATATACTACGCACATGACAGTGCACATGATTGATTTGATCAATCCTGTCTCTTGAAATAAAAACAGTCCCTTCCTTTTCTTCCATCACTAACATGACTTCAGTGGGTGTTCATAACCTGTGAAATAACCTTTTCCATTAGACAGTCTTCTAGAGATGAACATCACTGTTCTTACATGAACTGACCAGTTCTAAACATATTCCATTATTTGTTTCCCAAAAGAGAGATTAAACCTATTTTATAGCCAAAGTTAGTTAAGGTATATTAAAGACATACCTCCTCCATGGCTCTGACAGAGATATGGAAACCGCCACACATTTCCTAAGCCCACACAAAACCCTACGCACGTCAGCATATACTGAGCCTTGTTATCCCATTTTGGTCTGGAGTCTGCCTCTTCTTTCTCGAGGACCTCAAGTTCTTCATGAGAAGGTATCCTGTCCTCCAGGCCAGGATTGGGCAGCTGTAGCTTCACCATATTTTAAATTTCCTGACTGAACACGCTGCCCCAGTGAGGAGATAATGAAACAGACAGCTAGTTAGAAACCTGTGCAAAAAGAGAACATCTATTTGCTGTCTTCAGCTATATATAGTGAACCTTTGGCACTAAACTTGAAAGTGCAGGCTTGTGGTAAAAAGAAGCGTCAGCAAATCATTCGATTGACCAAGTCAGCTCTGACACTTATTAATGCTTTATCTGTCAAGGTTTTATGGAACAGTCTGTTCACCTAGTAGAAGACATTGATTTCACCTAATGTAGTTCAGGAGATAATTTGGCTATAAACTGTAATCGCCTATAAGGTTATGAAACAGCCCTTGCCACTCCCCTGTTTAAACACACTTAAGTACATATATAGCCCTAGCAAATATGGAGTAAAAAGATTCCACTGGCCTCAGACTGAATACAGATGTTTCATACTATTTTTTATCAGGAAGATAAACTGCTTGTGAATCACCATCACATTCCATTTCCCATAGCGTATGCTTACAAAATTGTATATTTCGTGACAATTACTGAAACATGTTCTTCCTTCTCTTAAGAGATCTTACTCTACTAAATGCTCTGACAAAAAGGATGGAGAATGAAAGGGATTATAAAATCTGACCTTTAAAATCATAAGCGTAATCTGCTTACCCTAATGCCTCTAATCATTACAGAACAAGGTCTGAAGAACATGACATCTTTCTTGTAAACGGGCTTGAAACCAAAGGTCCCTTCACCTTTTCAATGACCCTATGATACACTGGTCAAAAATAAAAAAGAAACACTTGTTAACAAATATCATAGATAGTACTCACATCCTCATTCTTTCAGTACAATCACAACAAGACTGTTTGTTTGTACCTCAGTGTTATCAAAAGGTAAGTATGTGCCACTGAAAACTATATATAGAATCTAACACAGTATGTCCCATAAAAAAGAATTTTGTTTGCTAAGCCCTACATGCTCATTGCATACAACGATACAGGGTGGTCAAAATAAAGAACTAGAAGGGATCTTGTAAGTCTAGCTCCTGCCAAAGAAGGTCAACATATCACAGCATCCCTTTGCAACCTTATCATGTTGATTCAAAATTGATTTTTTTGTACTCCCTATTTCTAAAAGGCTGGTCTAGAATTTCAGTCCTCTTATGGCCCAAGAAGGCTGTTCATTATCTCTTGAATAGAAAAGATACAAAAAAAGTCTTCAGCCTTGACATGGACAACTGTATACAGTAGCCCAGATGGATTTTCCTTGTGCCTTGTAATCAGGTATTAGTATTTCCCTAACTTGACTTGATATATCTCTATCAGTCTGCCTAGCAATAACACTTGCATTTTTCATAACCTTGTCAATTTTGTGGACAAACTATCTCCTGATTAACCACTGGATCAACACCTTTCTTCTCCTTTGGCAGTTCTAGCTTGCAGCAGAACTTCCTTTTCTAAGTTACCAAAAATGTATTTGAAATTTCACCCAGTTTCTGCTACTCCAGTACATTGAGCTACTCAGTTCTTCCTGAATGATATTTTTTCAGCATTCACAATACTTCTGAGATTGTGTCATGAGTATTTCACTAACATGGTACTATTTTTTGTCCTTAGTCATTAGTGGAAGAATGACAAAAGACTGTTCCTAAACTGATCCTTGAGGAACTGCATTAGTAACCTCCCCTTAGACCACCATTTCTGCTTTCAGCACAGCTTATTGTCATGAGATCTTTACCTAGTTTTTTGTTCATGTTATATCTCCTATGTAGCTCAGCTAATATATCCAGTTGTGGTCAAGTGGCAACTGGTCTACTGAAGTCCAAAAAGACTACACTTACTGTACTTCCCTTGTCTAGAAAAATCAGTTTTCACTCATAGCAATAGAGAACTTTCAAACTGCATCTCTTCCACTTCCATTTTTGCAGAATGACATTGACCTATTGGTCAACAGCAAGAAACTGCATGGTCCAGGAGCTCACAACTCATCTGGTTTATCATTCTGTCTCCTGAATCATAGGAAGATAATCCTAGT
The DNA here is from genome assembly GCA_013400535.1 of Scopus umbretta. NCBI lineage: Eukaryota > Metazoa > Chordata > Aves > Pelecaniformes > Scopidae > Scopus > Scopus umbretta. The sequence continues at coordinate 9,921 of VZTL01059414.1, forward strand.
ATTCATGCTGTAGGGAATATGAGGCAGTAATAAAGAGCAGACAGAAGACAAATAGGAAAACCTAACATACTCCCCATAATATTTCTACATTCCCTGACTTGCAGGCTTTAGTTCTAAACCTTTGCAAAGTCATATGTAGAACCTTTTTCAATAACAGAATCATATCATGATTACATGCTGTTCATACAACATGTCTTACAGCTACAATCTAATGACTCTATGTAATCAGAAATCTTTGACAATCAAGATTCTGTATGGAATTTATTGAAACTAAAATAGCGTGTTTCTCTTTAAGCACAGTGCAGGCTGACATGGAAGGAATGAATGTAGCTTCCTTTGGGAATCAAATTATATGAGGACAAATTGATAGGGTATGAAATAAATTCACACTTGTGTTAGGATGATCTGAAAATTTCTCTCTGCTAAGTTTCATGTGCAAGCAGTTTCTGCCAGGATCCAAAAATACATTCCAGATTACTTTCTACTGAATAAATCCAAAATGTCTTTCCTAAGAAGTTTATCTTACTTTGGTAATGCCAGGTTCCGGTGGTTGTTAGTTATCTATCAGTTGTTAAATATTTGCAGAAGCAAATATGCTGGTATAGCATCTAGCTCAAATTTCTTTATCAATGTAACTGTATGGCTAATAAACTTGGAAGGCACAGCGCCTTTTTCTGAAGGACCTGTGGTAGCAATGACACCAGCTTGAACATGGCCCGCAATTGCACGGAAGGGTTGTCTATATTGCCACCCTGTGGAACTGAACAAACAAGTTGAGGCTGCTCTACGGCAGTTACAGTCACTTGCTTATTTGACAGAGCCCTTTCCTTTGTTCTAAGGTAAACTTCTCCTTCAAGTAATGCAAGGCTTAGATTCAGAATGCACCACGAGATTTGTTATGGCTAATAAACCTGTACAAAATCAACCCTTTCACAATGTAGGCTGTTAAACAAGATATGCTTTGCAAATTGCTAATTATCAATGCAGGAAAAAATGGATCTTACATTTAGATTGGATTACTTGTATTAAAAACATTTCTAATGATGTATTGGTTTTAATGTACTATTTTTTCAAAAGTTAAAAGAAGCTATACGAAAGAGTAAGCCAACTTGTCCACAAGTAACTCACAATTTCACAAAAATTATTAAAAAGGAAATATCCCCTTTCTAAAAGTCTGGATTTTTAAATTTACTTCATTTTACTGGACTAGATACACATTTGTGGAAGAATATGGGCATATTCCTTTTCTTAGATGAAAATGTCTTTCATCTCAGGACAATAAAGTTGTTAGGAAAGAGTATGAGACGGTGTAGCAGTAAAGAAAAGAGATGGCAGCAGAAGGATATTTGGCATGTAAATCAAGACAACAGCAAGGATGGAGCTGCTCGCTTCCCTCTGCAGGGCCAGGTCTGGGCATGGTGCAGTACCTAGCTGAGTTGAGGGGCTCCTGGCTATGGGCAGCCCCCAACATGTCTGTGGTAGCCTGGGCTCCATGGGGACTGTCCCTGTCTGGGAAGCAAGCTGTCCTCCCCTGAGGTGCAGGTGGGGCCTGACACCATCTCCCATGACCACCTAGCAGCTGCTCCTGCTTCTGACTTTGCAAGGGTTGCTCTTCACGCTGGCACAGGGACTCCTGGGCCAGCACAGCTCAGTCACCCTGCAGGAAGTCATCCCTGTATGGAGAAGGACACGTTCTTCTCTCCCGTGAACGAGTTGAGTTGACTGCCTGAAGGACCTGGCTGATGCGCCAGTCTTCTTCTGCCATCCATCATGGGCTGGAGAGGACTGTGCTGGGGGAACCTCTTCTGGCTGGATCCTGTGGAGGGGAGGACAAGGAGCAACCAGCAAGACAGGGCAGGGACCTGTTCTTTAAGAAACCCAATTCCTTTCATTTAAAGCCATTGAGAAAAGTAGAGAGCAGTGGCAATACCTGTGGTTTGCATCTAGTCATAGTTTCAGGAATGAAATACAATATGGTCCTTCCCTAGTGATCCCATCATCCCTGGTATGACATAGGACAAGTCTGTAACTCTCAAAATATTTTCAGGGTGACAATTACAGAGTGTTGCAACTAAAAGCAATTAATTATCAACACCAAGTTTTTTCTCTAATCTTGCGTTACGATATACCATGCTATTAGGATTAACTATGTTATTTTTCTGACCCTTTTTAGTACTGTAGCAGATATTGGTGTGAACTCTCTTACTCTAGTGATTCTACAGAAATATCTCACCAGCATTATTCATATGTTTTTTCAGCTAGCGTTTACTTTGTCAAAGGAACATGTACAGCAATCACAATTACTCTTGCTTGTGTGATAAGCCTAAAACAGGAAAAGATGGAAGTGTAAAGATGGTGGTAACTATACAGCCAAATGCCTAAAGCACAGGATTCACATTTGGAAGTGTAAAGTAGTAAAGATGTAATAAAAGTGAAGGTGAAGGTGAAGGGGAAGGTGAAGGTGAAGGTGAAGGTGAAGGTGAAGAAGAAGAAGAAGAAGAAGAAGACGAAGAAGAAGAAGGAGAAGAAGAAGAAGAAAACTCAGAGGTTAAATGAAATGCTCTCTCTGACAGCCTGTTCCTAGAAAAATCTGCTTGGAACATCTTTTAAGATATGCAGAGAAAATACAAAATCCTTTTATGAGCTGCCAATTGGTAAAATCCTCAACCAGCCATGCAAAGAGGGAGCACTGAACCCCAGGCTCAGGAGGACACTCAAAGTCCCCAGCCTAAGGACCACTAATGATAATATTAGAATAGGAGATATGCAAGCAAAATGTTTTAGGCTTGCTTAGTTTTAAGGCTAATAATCAACGGCAGGTGGTTATGGCGTTTACCTTGCCAAGAAATGTTCTGTAGATCTTTAACGTGATCTAAGTTTTATGCTCTGTTGTTCTCAAACTCTACCTGATAAGTAACCAAAAGACACAACTCCTCAGCTGGCATGATTTCATTTCCCACGTGTGTGCGCTTCAAGGCTGCTGCAATCAGCCCACAGCAGTTCAAGCAGGGATACCTTGAAGGCTTTGGAGAATTCTAATAAACTTTGGAGGCTAAATGTCTTTCCATGCAATTGAAAACTTCTCCAGATGGGAAAGAAGTCCTTTTGTGCCAGCAAGTATCACTGCAGAGGAGAAACAGGACAGTACTGAGCTGTCATTGAAACGCTGTCTCAGGCTATTTGGAACACAACGGAGGTAGGATGCCATATACAATGACATCCTGTTCTGGATTGTTTTTATTGTGTCAGGGAGTTTCTTTAAGCAATCTGACATGCCTAGAAAATGCCAGTCCATGTTTATTGTGGAAGTAGCAGTGTCCTTAGCCACAGAAGGATTAAAGGTAACAAGCTATGAACACCATGTCTGCTGTGGTTCATCCAGAATTGAGCTGACACTGATGCGCATGTGGCACTTTTCTCCTTCTTATCTTACAGAAATAGGCATGGTCTTTATTTTTGCATATACTGGTAGTTTGCGTAACACTTCAGCTTTGTGTATAAATATTTCACTAAAGTAATATGAACTCCAGCAGCATCATCCTTCTTACTTGTTTTGTTCTTCTTGTTGACACCAGGGAGGGAGATGTGCTTTCCTTAATGTTGCACTGCATACGTTCAGAAGATCCCCAAAATATTGCTTTCATCTTTGAAGAATATGTTTCATTTTTGGAATCACTTTGGGGTGAACTACAGGTAAGGTACATAGGTGTAGAAATGCTTCTGTGGACAGCACCAAATTATCCAATCTCATGATGGCCAGCATCGCCCTAAATGTCTTAACCAGTTAAGTGCTACTGCTTGGATCTCTCACCACATGCATCTCTTCTCTAGCAGGCTGTAGAACACGTTGACAGTTGTAGGCTGTTGCTTGCCATGTTCATTAAGCAGTGAACAGTGTCCTTTAATCAAGGTTGTTACTGTTTTCTTTTCCAGTGCTGTAGTACACAGTAAGATGCTAATAGGCTGCTGAACTACATCCAACTCCTGCATGCTACCTTTGCACAGAGGTCTGCTGCAATACCCACTTTGGTGGAGACAAATTCATTCTGTCTCCATCACTGAACACCACATTTTTTCTCATCTTTCTTGTTATTATGCTCCAGTCGTGTTTGGACCAGAGAGCTCTGACCATGTAGCACTGGAGATGTGCTCCAGAGGAGCTCATGGGAACAGAAGGTGCTGCTGAGGCTGCTGGCTAGAAGAGCCATTAGCCACAGGGGGGAGGTAGTATTTAATAATATGAAGCACCACCCGCTTTAGTTGAGGATTTCATTCTGATTGTGTAAATCAAGCTTAGAAGTGAGGTGTCTCATAAATACAAACCTGGAGGAGCAGCAACAAAGAGAAGGGTGAAGAGGCATTTTTCCAGCAGCTGGATGGCTTGGGCTGGGATCAGTCTGAAGCATGAGGTTGTTTGAGTTGTGTGACAGCAAATGGCCATCACGGTGTGTCTCACAATCCCTCTGCGCTCTTCAAACTCCTCAACAGACTTTTTGTTTCCAGAAGCACCATTTACTTTCAGTTATTTGGTTGTTGTCATTAGTATTACACACTGTAGCTACCACTTTCAGGGCTATTTTACCAGTAATGTTTTGCCTTTTCACTTTCTCCAGTGGCTATCAAGGATCTATCTGTAATTAGTCTTTTTGCACAGCTCCTTCCACAGTAATTTCTCAGACAGTGGTATCTTGTGAGCAGGATTATATACTATGATGGCGCTTGTCTGTTTATAATAAAGCTTGCCACACAGGTGACTTATTGGCCACCACCCTTAGAGCTGTTGACACTAGCCGATCATGCCTACAAGCTGGGAGGTGTGACCATTTTTAACAGCCCTTATGATGTTAGATTCCAGGCTGCACCCTTCATGTCTGCATGGTTCACCATGTATGTGAGTCTTGGTACTGTGTAGGTCTTCAAAGCTGTGAGCTTTCTGTAAGGGGTTTGACAGAGGTTTTCCCATGTTAGAAAAACAAGAATCAAGTTTCAATATTAAAATTTAGATGTCCCTATCCAGAGGTAAATTTTCAACCCAGGATATTTTTCAGGGTCTCCTGGAGTGTTCGGCTTGTATGGAACACCTTCCAGTGGCTGCAGTCATTGATCGTGTAAGAGTCATGGGTGGGGTTGATGAAAAAGCCATGACATTTGTCCCTCCTGGGTTTTCAGATCAATGCACTCACAGAAAGGTTTCTACAAGGGAGACAGTGTTTTGCATCCTCTCTGATGTGTTGCTTGGCAGGACCAAGCCAACAGCAAAGGCCAAGCTGTTAGCCTGGTTTTACCATATTGCAGCATTTGCTCTGGTGGAGTCCACAGCCATCTTTTTCTAGGTTGCAGAGTAATGGATTGATTTGGTGACATTGGATCCCCTTGTTTGACTCTGACCTTGATGGTGAGTGGCTCAGCATGATCCTTTTTCAATTCCAGATCAGTGGTAGCATTTCCAGATCAATTTTTATCTGACCACATGCTCAGATGGTTCTTTTTACTTCAGAATCAGAGGGTATGTTCATGTGTCACCGAGTAGGAGGCCTCAGCTGGTTCTGTGAATACTGCCCACAAGGGCTGTGGTTTTTCCTAGCATATTGAATGGTGAATTGGGAGTGATTTTACCTTTTCAGAGCACCCAGGTTCAGTTATAAGGCCTCTTTGTCACCCATTGGCCATTTATAGGCCAAGCTTTTGTTACCCTGGTTGTCAGAATCCATGGAAAGAGTACTAAGATGGTTGATCAGACTGTGATAGTGTCCTGGTTTCAGCTTCCATGACATGGTTCAATATACTGCTGCACACATTCACAGACAGAAGATTTATGATTTTTATTGTGATATTTTGCATAGGATAATGCTCATGGCAGGGATCGAATCTCCTGGCCAAGGTGACTGGCTGCTGCCTGGATGCTGATGTTGCAGACATCCCTGCAATGGTGTCTTCAGCCAGATGGACTGAGACACCCCAAACTGTTACTCTGGTGAGTTCTTACAATCCAGCTGGCCTGCGGGCCTATGTGACTACTACAATGTATGCATGATCAGTTTTTGTTATTTATCTTAACCTATGCAAGAAACACATCTACAAGCAAAAGACAGCCCCAAGTGCCCATCCTGGCATAGGCAGGAGCAATTTCCCCTGCCTATATAAAATTATGCATGATTTGATCAATTCCTTAATTGACAACAGGAACCACCTGGAGAAATCCCCGGCCATGCACTGGATCCTTTACCCCAAGTGGTTCAGCAATATATCTAAACTTACAGATAGCGTCAATCAGCTTACAGATCAGAGCTTCTGGGTATCAGAGGGAGCTCCGTGGGGAAACCTCTGGCATGGCCCCAGATGCTGGGATAGCTCCTGCAGAAATCAGTCAGTTGTTTTGTTGTGAAGTGGCTCGCAGACGAGTTGATCTCCTCATTGACAAGCTACCCTAAATTTCAGTGAGTTACTTCTTTGCAGATCCATCTGCTGCTGCAGCTATGCAGTGATTAGCTGCAGAGCTCCCGGACCAGGTAATCAAATAATGACTATGTGCCCTTGGCATGCACACAGGCAAAGCCTTCATATCCAGCTGCACCACGACTGTAACTAGAAAGTAAACTTGAATTTCATTATCAAAGCTATAACTTAAATTCCACACCTTTTTCCACAATACCCGAACCGTCGACCGCTGTTTCTGCCTTGTATCCTCCACAGAGAACTCTCACTATTTTCTCATCCTCACATAGGAGTGCTCAAAAGCTTGATTTAAAGAGCAAGAGGCAATGTGTGACTTCCTGAGACCCTTCCTTTCAGGGGAACTTGAACACAGCTGTCACTCCCAGAACACAGCATCCCATTGAGCAAGACATGTCATGTCAGCAGTCTTCTGGCAGCTCCTGTTTAGGCAAAAGGAGCAAGAAAAGGCCAGACCCTCTGGACAGCTCCTCTTTACCCGCTCCCCATCAGGAGCATTTTCTAAGGAGGATTTCCCTTTTCTAGCACTCAGTCGAAGTCCTGTTTAGTCCAGAGTGTGTTTTGCATTTCTCTTTGCGTTGCACGCACCCAGGGCAGCAGCTGTATCTCATAAGAGATGGGTCAAATGGAACATGTTTTTTGTTTTTATTGAAAGCATGAGATGTCTCAGGCTGTTTCCTTACCTGTGTCTAAATGTAGAAAGTCATATTGACAGAGCTACCATCCTGCAGGGTATGGAATGGGAACAACTTAGCTGTGAAATGGTGAAACCCACACGTGTAGCTACTCGCAGGGCACGGCACAGTAGGTCTCAGACGAGGCTGAAGATTCCCCTGAGGGACCTTCCCTTCTTGGATGCCTGTGAGGCAGACACCTGGAGCCCCATCCACCAGCACCACTACCACAGCCTCCAAGTGTGCGTTTTCTTTTGGAAAAGAACCCACAGCCCTCCATTCCACAGCAGCCCTGGGATGCCTCTTCCAACCTGTATATTACTAACTTTCAGGAAAGGCTGTGACCCACAAATGTGTGAACCACCTGAACAATACAGGCGTTAAAAAGAAACCCCAGACTGCAAGGCCTGAGCAGTGTGGTAAGTTTAAACCAAAGTTATAACAAATCTGAAGTTATAATAACAAATAGCAGCTCTTGTTCTCAGTTTGGTAACAAGCTGTACTCTTTTCTTAATTTCTAGTATTTCACAAGGATGACATTCTCCATGTGAAGGTGAGGGATGAGTAAACCCAAAGGATTGTGTCAAATACAAAGAGATTAAGATCTTTTATGAAGGGAACAAGGACTCCCAGAGTGTCTGAACACTGTCCTAGAGCAGCTGGATTGTACTTCTTCATGGAGAGCAGAAAGACGAGAAAAATCCACACAGGGAAATGAAAAAGAGGCAACATGCAGAATGAGACATTTGAGGGGTTCTGGAGGAAGGCAGAATACCCTCCGTAACAGACAGAAGGAATTACCCCAGTCTTTCAGAGGGGTGGTCATCTTTAATCACTTATCTTTAGTTAAAGCTGGTACGCTTATCTGTTTCATGATGCTGTTCCTTCCTAAGAAAATAAAAAAAAAAAACTTTACAACATATTCTCTTCTTGGCATAAAGACCAAAACTTTTTACAAGCCAATTTAAAAAATGTCTAATTTGTAAAACCTTAAAATTGTGCAATTTGCTTAGAAAGTTAGAAGAAAATAGCAAATTCCACTCCTCCCACCCACCTTGCCCAAGTTACAAACCAGTGCAGAAATACATAAGGGTTTTTATTAATTCTTATTGTTTAACAGGTGAGTGACCCATTTTCATAACCAAAAAAGTTCATTAATATTTTGAAAACAAATTATTCTTGCATTCTACATATATATGGGCATTTCCAAACGAATAACCAATCCAGAACAATGGATTGGTTGGGTAACATAAAGTTCATAGATAGAACTTTCAACATAACACCTACAAAAGGGAAATGTTTCAAAAATATATAACATACCAACAGACATGAGTTTTGGTTGAAACTAACAGGACCGATGCTTCTAAACCAGGTACACACTTTTAAAATCATCCTGAAATAACTCTTCAGCCTTAATATACTGATCTACGAAGGGTCCATGAACAATAGTCCAACAATTAGTTGTTACAAATAACTGACACTTCTAAAGAAGTGAAAGCGAGTATCAAACATTTATTACATTGCATCCAACCCTGTACAACCCAGATTACGATGCTTCAACTTACATATTTATAATGAAAAAAGTATTCTACCCTCTTGATTACCTTTTCTTTAAACATTTTGAGTGATGTCAGTGACAAACTATGAAAAAAAACCAAAAAGGCATGAAATGATTGATCTTTTAATTTTAAGAACTAGTGAGTATGTACAAAGTCAAGGCATGAGTCTTAAATACATTGGCATTGATTCACTGGCTGCTGTTTGTCCGCCAAGTTGCTTAACTGCCTGTACGTACATATGAAATGTGCCAAAGCTGTGTGGTTAGACACTTTCCACATCCTGGAGCAATTACATACAGGGTAATTAGTTGTTCAAACTAATTTGCTCTACTGGGCAATTAGGGCATGTGCATATGGCCAGCTACAGCAGCATGGCTTGGGCTGTCACAAACAAGTCACAACTCAATTGCATTCTCATCTCCCAACCAGCAAATGCATGGCATCGAGACAAATTCTCGCCTTTTTGGTGTTTGTGATAGTATCACTTTTTTTTTTCCCCTCCAGGTCTGTCTGTCCACTACAACTTTATTAAAAAAAAAATAAAATCTGTACATAAGAGACTAATAAATCAATACAACAGTATAATTAGCAACACCAAGGTGAGCAAAATCACAACAGGAAAAATGAGTAGTTGGGAAACACATTCTGTTTAAGAATTTTGTTTCACGGTAGATATTTTTGCTGAGTAACTGGATTAGGTTGCACACACTGCTTCAAAAGATTTATCTGCTGTCTTCTGTGCCCAGATTGAAATGAAACCAGAAGGAAGTAATAGGAGAAAAACCCACATCTGTTGGAGTTCTCTGATAAGCTTGGATGGGCATTCACTTAGCTCAACTGCTGCTGGGCCATGCAGTAGCTGACTGCTATGGCAAACGTGTTCATCAAGTCTAGCCCTCAGCAAATAAAGAACTGCTCCTTAAAGAACTGACAATGTACCAACACTAATCAAAGTCAAGTATAGATCAGAGAAGACCAGACGTTATAAACAAAAGGGCAAACACTGCCCTTTTAAGGTCTAAGGCTGGATTAGAAAGGAGGAAGAAAAAGTCATTCTCCAAAACACACAGCACATTTGAAAAAGAAGGTGGTTCCTACTGCTACAAGGACTTAAAGAATACTCAAAGTCTTAAGGGATTTTAAGCATGGAAATGCACTGGAGTGTATTTTTTTTTTTTTTTAAGTATCTAGATCTGTTTATTTTACTGTGCTAACCAAAGTAAAAAAGCCCTCTTTCTTAAAAGTTTGCAAAGCTTGTGTATCTGTAGGCTTTCACGGTCACGTGTACGTGAAATGGTGAACCATAAGCTCAAAACTTAAAAGTCGTGGAAAAGCATACTTCAGTTTCGGGAGAACCGAGACAGTCAGGGCAGGAGGAACTGGCTACCAGTGCAGGCTGCATTTAGGTTCCTATCTGTGAATAACGAAGAGAACCTGTCCAAGGAACAGAGCCAGGTGCGATGGCTGTAACCCATGGAGGCTCCTGGAAGCTAACCAGGTAGCAGCCAGTGCGCTGGGATGCAGAGGCAGCAGCATGGTGACGTCTGTAACGGAGGCACACTGTTGGGTTACAAGCAAAACCTTGACTCAGAGAAAACCAAAAGTATTCTTAACGTATCTCCAGTATGATGAGAACACAACTTCGAGTTTATACCCTCTCTAGTATTCAAGCATGGATTCCTAGCTCCCACAAGACTTTCATTAACCTGTTTATGTGTTATTTTAACTAGCATCTTTTGGACGCTTCCTTTATAAAGTACTATTTGTATATTAAGCTGGAAGACAATGCAAGACTGATTAGTCTGAAACATGATCATACTATTGCCCCCCTCAGAATCTTAATACATACATTTATACACACACACGTACATATATTTACATAAATGTACATGATATACACATAGGATTTATGTGACAAACACCTTGCTCAAACATGGTCTCTTCCAAACATCTGCCTCAAAATCAGTCCTGCTTAAACAAACAAAAAATAAACCAAAAATTTAAAAAACCCATGGTGTTGAGACACCATGTAAAGCATCAGGGATAAAGAGCACAAAGCGCTACCCCACTTGGGGGAGACAACTCGCACTTCTCTGTTGATGGAGTATGACCATCAACTAGGTAAATCACTCTAAATGGAGTTCTGTTTTGCTGCTTCTGATACCTATGGAAGCTGGCATATCTCTATATTACACTGCAGTCTGCAATACAAACACACTCACAGAGTTTAAGAGCATGCATAGCTCAATGGTGCATCTGTTGTTAGACAGTGAAAGGAAAGGCACCAACACTGCACATGTCCCATGCAAATACAAGTGCAACGAGGAGGAGAAACGGACACACAATAGGAGAATTTAACAGCTTTGGACTATAACTGTGATTGTCCCTACTGTATATGGTGGATCACATGAAACCCCATTATTTCCCCCACTTATCATTTTCCTAACATGGCCTTTTCTGCCCTCTTGAACTTTTGTAGTTCAATAGCTAGTTCCCAGTATCTCAGATACAGCCACATAAGTCTTCCATTTTGACTTTTGTTTCTGTTCAGCAGATTGCCACAGTAGTTATCATGTTTGAAAATATCTTTTAAGCCACTTTCCATATGCAGAGCCATAGCAACAGGATCAGTCGCCGCTTTAACTAGCAGATTTTTCTCTATTTCTAGTCTCTGGCTTCTGGGTACAACAAGACTGCAGTAGATGTCCTGTCTTTCCTTAAGTCCCTCTTCAAATTCTTTTAATAAAATATTGGCTCTCTTTTGCCACTCTTCTTCCTTTGCCAGACAACTTTGGTACAAGTTACCTGCTGCTCCCGAGTGCAAAAGGACTTGTTTTTCTTGCTCTAACTTCTCCTGCTCCTGTTCTAGGATCCTTCTTTCTTCTACTAGTTTGCGACTCTGGGACACGAGGGCTTCACGGTAGCTTAGAGTTCTGTTGCGTTCCTTTTCAAGCTCCAACTCCAAGTGAGCAACGGCGCGACGATTTTCTGTGATTACATCCCGGTATTTGGCTTCCAGGTCTCTTTGTAAAGATGAATGTTTTTTATAATACTCTTTTTTTTCTCTTTCTATTTCTTTTTGACATTCTCTGGTCCAGATCCAACCTATCACATAAATGAGACTTCAGACATAAGTATAACATTGATGGATATGATTAATTAATTATGTCTCTAAAGAAGCTATCAAGTGGTAGAAAGCTTTCTTTCCTGCCCTTCCCAGTGATATTCACCACTATTCACATCCCACAAAACGTGTTTCTGTGGATCCATGTTTCACAGTAAGTCACTTTAAATGATCGTGTTTCCTCTGAAGTAAAATCTCCCCTAGTCTTTTATTGCTAATACACACACTTTGTGAATTAAAGAAGGAAAAGAAAGTTATGAGGTAACAAACTGGAGGTTTCTAATGCAGGAAGCGCACTGAGAATTTTTCGGGTCCAGTAAATAAATATACATCAGCAGCTCTTTGGGGTGTTACCTTTGGGCCCTCCAGCACATCGTATGTCCACTTCTCTGAGAGCGCTTTGTAAACTGGAGCTTATTAAAGATGAATTCAATTCCATGCGTGAAAAATTGGCCCTTGCCTTAATGTTACAAGCAGCGCTTACTGTTTATAACATTACACACGAGCAGACCAGAGGAAATCTCTGGATGGCGCGTTGCTGCGTGGCCCTGCAGCTCCCGAGCTTCCCCGCCGGCTGGCGGGTGAGGCGCCCGAGCCCAGCCCCAGGCCCCAGCTCCAGCAGACAGGCCCGGGCGCTACTTACGGAAGGCGGCCAAGCCCAGCATGGGGACCAGCAAGGCGTAGTTCCATCTGCTGCCTTCGTCCCCGGGCTCCCGTCGATTTGGCAGGATGTTCCAGTTGGGGGGGTCATTTAAGTTATTCATGAAGGCACCTCAGGTTTGCGGGAGAGAAACGCGGCCTCAGCAGCACGCACGGGAGGGGGCCGCTCCCACAGCCACCCTCTCAGCCCGACCGCAGCTCACGCCGGGGCAGGTCGTTCTGCCCGAGACCCGCAAAGGGCGGCCCCCCTCCTGGGCAGCTCTGCACGGACGCCCTTTCGTCCAGCTCGGGAGAGGCTCCCCGGCCTGCTCCCTACCTGCCGCCCCGGGCCTCGGCGCTGCCGCTGTTACCGCCCACCCCCTTCCCCGGCGGCCGCCGCCGCTGCCCCCAAGGCCTCCAGGCGCNCTGCCGCCCCGGGCCTCGGCGCTGCCGCTGTTACCGCCCACCCCCTTCCCCGGCGGCCGCCGCCGCTGCCCCCAAGGCCTCCAGGCGCTGCAGGCCCCGGCACCAGCCCAGCGCCCACCCGGGGCGGGGGAGTGGGCCCGGCGGGACAGGGCTACGGGACCGCGAATCGGGACAGGAACCCACCAGCCCGGCGCCGCGGCGGAGCATTAACCCTGTCGCTTCCATGCTGGCCCCGCCCCCTCCCGGGCTAGCCCATTAGCCTAGAGAAAGAGGGGGAGAGCCCGCGGGGGTTGTCACCAAACGCACTCGCCCGAGACCTAAGAGCTCCCGGCCGCCTGGCCCCGTCTCAGCCCGCTCAGGTGGCGGGGCGAGGGAGAGCTTTGGGGGGCGGGGGAGCCCCCCGTGCTGCAAGCACGCACACGCCCGCGCGCATTCAGCCCGTGATTCCCCCGCTTCCAGCACAATCGGTCTCTCCCGCCGAGCCGAGCGGGTAGCGGCGCCGCTAGCGGCGGCCTCGCGCATGCGCCCTCGCTCGCTCCTCCGGGTCCCTGCGAAATGGCGGCGACGCTGGCGGCTTCGCGGAACCTGGCGAAGCGCTGGCTGCGGCCGGCGGCANTTCCTCCGGTTCTTTTTTCGGAGCGGGGCCGTCCTTGCTACTCGTCTCCTGGGGCGGGTTTCTGGGAGGTAACTGACTGCGGGCACGGCCAGGCCGCTCCTCCTGGCTTGGGAAGGGAACGCCGTAGCCTTAGGCCGTGAGCAGGCTCCCTGAGGGACGGAGGGAGGCAGCGGGTACGGGATGTGTGGGGGAAAGGCTCTGGAGGAGTCGGGCAGGTGCAGCACCTTCCAGTCCCGGCACCTGGGTAGAAAGCTTGCTGCTGGCTGCTGCTGGACCTGCGCGGGACGCTAGTGTGTATCTGCATGTTGCTTAAATCTGGCTAGCAGTTGTTTCCAGAAAGTGCTTCTTAAACGTTTGACAGTTCTGTTTTAGCTGATCTGTAAGCCGTCTGTAGCGAAGGCTTGTTTTCCTGTAGTGAAGGCTTGTTTTCCTCCATGGTGAAGTGGGAGTTTTCAGTTTCTGTCCACTGTTCTCACTCTGTGTGTCCATAATGGGATTGCAAAAGATAAATGCATGGGAAAAGGACTCTGTAAATGCAGCTGCGGTTGTCCTTGTCTTATAAAGCAAGTGCAGGAAAGTCAACCTGCTGGGAGAGAGAAAGCTTAGAGAGTGTCATTATGCTTTTATATAGCAGGGAACTGGTCCTGGTTGGACCTTTAATTTCGTAAGAGTCATGATGTTCCTGGTAGCATAACAATTCAGGATTAGTGTGATCAGCGTTTCCTTCACATTTACTGTAACATCTTTTTGTGCTTTGTGGACTTCTCTTCAGAGTCATTCTGAACAAAACTTAGTGGCAGCAGAAATTCTTGCATACAGCTTTAACAAAATAACGTGTGTGGATGGGAATAGCAGTCTGAAAACTCTGTTTTGTGGAAGATTAGGTGTGAAAAGCAAAGCAATCTGTTAAACAGTTGTGTGGTTTTGGTTTTTTGTATTTCCAGAGTCCTCTGATGCAAAATACATTTGATAACTGTTTATAGTGACTTCAGAAAAATAACAGAGTTTTTTAAAGGGAGATTAGTTGCAAGGCATTGTGGTGGAATTCTAACTGGAGATTGCAGCAGGCTGTTTACTCTGAGGGGAGAAAAAAATGGGTCAATTTCTTTTGGGGCTTTAGGGCAGAACCATAGTTTATAGCTCTCGAGTTTGGTGGTTGGTTTTTTTGGGGGGGGGCTTTTTTGCCCTCAGCCATTTGCACTTTCTTTGNGGCCCGCTCCGCTCCGCTCTCCCGCCGGCGTCCCGGCGTGAGGGGAAAGGGTCAGGCCGCGGGGCTGGCGCGGAGAGCTGCTTCGGGAGGGAGACGGGCCGGCTGGGCCTGGGGACCCCGCGCGTCTCCTGCCGCTCCCCTCAGCCGCGGCAGGGCAGCGCGCCCGGCCCCCTCCTGGCCCGCCCTCCCCTGCGGCTTGGTGCCCGGCGGCCGNGCTGCGGTTGTCCTTGTCTTATAAAGCAAGTGCAGGAAAGTCAACCTGCTGGGAGAGAGAAAGCTTAGAGTGTCATTATGCTTTTATATAGCAGGGAACTGGTCCTGGTTGGACCTTTAATTTTGTAAGAGTCATGATGTTCCTGGTAACATAACAATTCAGGATTAGTGTGATCAGCGTTTCCTTCACATTTACTGTAACATCTTTTTGTGCTTTGTGGACTTCTGTTCAGAGTCATTCTGAACAAAACTTAGTGGCAGCAGAAATTCTTGCATACAGCTTTAACAAAATAACGTGTGTGGATGGGAATAGCAGTCTGAAAACTCTGTTTTGTGGAAGATTAGGTGTGAAAAGCAAAGCAATCTGTTAAACAGTTGTGTGGTTTTGGTTTTTTGTATTTCCAGAGTCCTCTGATGCAAAATACATTTGATAACTGTTTATAGTGACTTCAGAAAAATAACAGAGTTTTTTAAAGGGAGATTAGTTGCAAGGCATTGTGGTGGAATTCTAACTGGAGATTGCAGCAGGCTGTTTACTCTGAGGGGAGAAAAAAATGGGTCAATTTCTTTTGGGGCTTTAGGGCAGAACCATAGTTTATAGCTCTCGAGTTTGGTGGTTGGTTTTTTTGGGGGGGGGCTTTTTTGCCCTCAGCCATTTGCACTTTCTTTGAGCAATACTAAGTGTATGTACAAACCTGTTTGTTGTGTGCTGTCTCTATGTAAAGATTTTCTTTTAATTGCTTTATGCATTAACCAAATGTATTGTGTACCTACGAGAAGTAGTTCATTGCAGTAAGAGAGCCATACTGTTGCTGGAACAGCACTTTGGAAACAAGCAGTAGTAGTATATGCTAGAGAATGCGTGGCCGCTACATTTAGCATGCATGTAGTCTGCTGTGTCAATTAGAGTTCTGCTAGTCTAACTTCAGTTGCACTCCGGCCTGTGAAAGCAGTTTTGCTGCAGAGAGAACATGCCATTTTAGCTTGATCTGTGCTTGTTGGGAGAGCTGTTTTGCAGTTAAACTACATCTGATACTTAGGTTTCATCTGGCTGTCGGTGAACTAGTTGCCCCAATCCTGTATGTGAAGTATTAATGTGAAGGAATTAAGATGGGCATGGAATTGCCCCAAAGTGTGATAACACACAGGGTGGAAGGGGGAGAGTAACTGCCTGGAGGAGGGTACTAGTAGAACTCCTGATGAATAGGTGTTGCGACAGATCTTATTTAAGGATGGCTGTAAAAAACAGAGAAGTGTGTTAGCAAACATGATGACACATTAGATTCACTGTTACGCAGGCAGATAATTTGAAGAGCCTAGTCTAAGACATCCAGTAAAGTGTACTGTAGTTCACTTCAGAGATGGGGAAAGAGATGGATATTTAGAAGTGATTAGGAAGGAAGACCTGCTTGTTAGCATGTTGTAGGGTGATTGAACCATGACTATAACAGTTACTGGAAAAGGCAAATATCACTCCAGTGCATTTTAGGAAATATTTCAACTAGAGCCGTGCTGATGTCACTGCACAGGTCACTAGCAAGGCTTTATGTTGCTATTCCAATCAATCATACATGCTTAGTTAGGTGTGTGTTTCTGAACAGCATAAAGAAGGAATACCAGGTTCCAAGAAATTGGAGATTTACACGGTGGAGATTAAAATTCTGATTGTTTTAACCTGTCCGAGCAAACACTGGATACTGTGGGTAGGTTTGAGTGGTGGTGTTTTTTGTTTTCTTTTTGATCATGCCAGGGGAGAGGGAGTAACATTACAGAAGGAGAAAACTGTGCCCTTGGGCTTCATTTAGATATTAATAAATGGTTCTAAATTGGCCACTAATTAATAGAGAATGAGAACAAGAAGAATATCTCTGGCTTTTGAAGCAATGATGAACTGGAACAGCTTTTCCTACCACCTAATTTGTTTATCTTCATTACTCTTGACCACTTGAAACAATTCAAATTCTGAGGATTGCTTGACATGAGAGGTATTTTCCGTTAATTCCTGTTGTTCCCGTAAAGCTGTCTTCATCTTTGTTTACTTGTGAAAAAAAGCCAATAATACTACAGCATTAATTGCAAACATATTCTTCTGTCAGTGCAGCCTCAGGTCTGAGAGACTGGTTAGTGTTAGTGATGTGCATAACAAGATAGTCTGTCGCACCCTGTTAGTTGCTGGCTGTTCTCTCATCCAGTCAGAACTCCCCTCCCCCCCCCCCCCCCCCCTTTTTCCCTGGGTATGTATATAGGAAAGCCAGAACTTCATTGCCTGTAGCTCTAAAATACATTGATAGAATATTCTTGAATATGTAGTATCAGTAGTAAATAAAGGTTTGTTACCAGTGTAGGGTAGCCGAGAATGCTGAAAGTCTTCCTTGTGTAAAAATTTCTTCTATAATAGTTGTCTTGACTTCTTTCCATAGTGGCCATCAGCATGCCAGACTCTTGCACGCAACTTACACTTCACAGTCTATGGAAAGAAAAACGCTTCTACGAAGGTTTCCGATTCGGTATGTTTGTACTTCCTTATATCTTAAGTAACAGATAATATGCGTAATGCCTGAGACATGAAACAGCCAGGTACTTGGCTTTTAGTGGAGTGTTGTGTTAAGTACATAGTGAGATTGAATTGCTGAAATGCATTGCTTTTTTTAATGATAATTTCCGCCCAAGAGAGTGTGTAACAGATGTAGCATTCGCTGGAAGAGTCTGTTAAGGACATTAAACCTATACTGCTTGTGTCTCCTTGAAACTGAAGTTTGGCTTAGTTTGAAATACTTGTGATCCTAACAAATGGTTTTATTTTTCCAGATTTCCACACAATACCCAGTAGTGGACCATGAATTCGATGCAGTGGTTGTGGGTGCAGGAGGAGCAGGTCTGCGGGCTGCATTTGGTTTGTCAGAGGCTGGATTTAATACAGCGTGTGTTACAAAGCTGTTTCCCACCAGATCTCATACTGTTGCTGCACAGGTGAGAAATGGGATAGAACAAATGCTTAAAAAATACCTGCTGTCAGAAAGCTGATTTGGATATGCACGTGAACATCACGTTTCAAGGCCACACTTCCTTTTGTAAATATTACATATTTAGTTGAAACTATTTTGGAGGGCAGTATATGTTTAGATTCTATTCAGTGCTTTTTCTCTGCGTTCAGCGTAACTTTGCAGTTCATTGTGTTACACAAAACAGGCCAAAATACGAGCCGTTGTGAAACTGATAAATTGCAGTTTTCTCACAGCCACATTAAATCTGACTTCAGTGTGTTTCTTGTACACAGAGATATAAATGGTATGTGATTTTTTTTTACAGAAATGAGGAAAACCTACTAAAACTGTACTTCAGTAAAACAATTCCAGGAAAATGCCTTTTCATTTTCAGGGAGGAATCAATGCTGCTCTGGGAAACATGGAGGACGATAACTGGAGGTGGCATTTCTATGACACAGTGAAAGGGTCTGATTGGCTGGGTGACCAGGATGCCATACACTACATGACTGAGCAAGCCCCAGCTGCGGTGATAGAGGTGAGACTCACTGGAACTGGTGTCAACTGTAATTACTTCTAACACAGACTAGCTTCCAAAGAAGTATACTTACCAGGAATACAGGAAAATAACTTGTTGGATTGTTGTGCACAAGAGTTTCCCATGCTTGTATTTGGGTTCAACAGCTGGAAAACTATGGGATGCCGTTCAGCAGAACTGAAGAAGGAAAAATCTATCAGCGTGCATTTGGTGGACAGAGTCTTCAGTTTGGAAAAGGAGGACAGGCTCACAGATGCTGTTGTGTTGCGGACAGGACAGGACACTCGCTGTTACATACTCTGTATGGCAGGGTAAGCGGCTGTGAAGTAAACTTGGTTTGGGTTTTGTACTTGCAATTAATGATTATTTCCCCTCTACCCCCGGAGTTTGAAGAAAAGACAAACAAAGCGTGTAGCTGCTCACGTATCGATGAGGAATCCAGGGGAATGACTTACAACAGTTCTGGATTTCCTTCCTTCCTGAGGCAGTGTGGAAGGATGTAGCCTAGGTGATGTTTGGTTTTTTGGCGGGAGTATGCAGAAATAAATGAATTGAAAGATCGTAATTATAATGGCTCTTGTGAAGACAACAGATCTTAATTAGTGTACCCTGTTAGCTTTGTGGTCTGGAGTACTTCTTCACTGTTAATTCTTTTGTGTCTGCTAACTAGACCCAAAGACAATTTATGTAAAACTTCCCCAAAAAAGTTTTTCCAAAAATCTGACACAGCAGCATTGGGCAACTCTGCAAAGAGGTACAAGGCAGCATTTTCTTTCACTCATCTTCAAACAGGGAGCAGGGGGAAACAAGAGGTGTAAATGAAGACGCCTACAGTGCATTTCTGAGCTTGCTCTGTGGCAAGTAAGTGACTTGTGTTCCAGCATCCGTTTCTATCAATTCTACAAACTGTAATTGAAGAAAGATGTGGTTATTTTAAAATGGTAGTAGTCTACTTGACACCTGAAATTAAGTACCGAGTAGCTAATGTTTTTTTATTTACTTAGTAGCTAGCTAATTGCTCTCCTTCAGGTTCACACTATATACGCTGCTGCAGTATAAATGCTCAGTGCTGCCAAACACTGGTCTGATCCTTGAGGGCATGAAAGAATGTTTGAATTGATGCCCGCTGCTTCTGCTGGTATACTAGGCTCCCGGAGATGTATTCTGCTTCTCCGTGAGAGCTTGAGTAAAATGCGTTTGGACATGTATCAAGCACCACAGCTGACTGAAGTGTTGCCAGATGCAGATGGAAATAACAAGCCTTGCTGACTAGCTGTGACGTCTCAGAATTAAGGGGTTTGGTAACTGCTTGTGTCTCTTGAAGCTAGAATAGATTCGTTGGCAAATTTTTATAAAGATTTGTGAGGAAATCGTCTTCCCTAAGAGTTGGTGGGTGTGGTTTTTATCTTGATACAGCCTGTATGCGTTGACAGATTTAAAGAGCAATTACTTCAGTTTCTGGATTTTTCTTAAAGTTCCTTTTTTTATTTTCCTCCAGTCTCTAAGATACGATACAAGCTACTTTGTTGAATATTTTGCCTTGGACCTACTTATGGAAAATGGAGAATGTCGTGGTGTTATTGCCCTTTGCATAGAAGATGGCACTATACATCGTTTTAGAGCAAAGAACACTGTCCTTGCCACTGGGTAATGTAAGGTTTATGATGAAGGACAGAAACTCGAGAGTGCTACTAGTTGGAAGTGTGTGTGTTTGTACACGTATTTGAATCCACAGTGTGGAGATGACATGTTGACTTGAAAAACATAATTTATATGTTCATCTCCTCCCCCCGCCCTGATCAAAAGCAATATAATTGAATCAGTCATTCCCTCTGAAAGAAGGCACATGCTAATTTTGTGACCACATATAAATTTAGTGTGAGGTCTAACTTTGAATTCTAGAGCAATGACATAAAGTTGGAATGTATAATAGCAGTACATATAGTCCAAATAATCTTAGATTTTTAAAATGTGCTGTTGAAAGCAGACTTTGCTGCAGTGCTGCCAATGTGTGTGTGTCTATTTGTATGGTTCCAAGTTTCTGTAGGAAGCAGCTTTTTTCAAAATTCTGGAGAATCTATTACATTAAGATACCAACAGTATAAGTCTGATTGTTGTAGGATGAAATTATCAGAAGATGACTGTAGCTTAACATTACTTGGTTGCAAAAGTTTGTTTAAGTTTATTAGAATACTATATGCATTAGTCTTTTGCTGCTTATGGCTGTCTCCTGTCTGTTTCAATATGCAAAATATTTATAAACATAACCTGTTGAAGGAAAATATTTAGTTTGGTTGCCTACATAATTCGGCTTTATTAAAGCTGAGGCTGTTTGCACACTTGATACTCTGAGGTAAATATAATATGTAGATTGATATTTCTTCTGAGAGTTTGTCCTGAAACTGGGAGTACTGGCAGTTCTCAATAATGTTGGAAGCTAACCTATTTGTTTGAGGCATAAGAATTCATGTTTAATACCTAGTTTTAGACAACTAAGTTTTGAAATCTAAGAATATAAAATCAGGGTCATATTGAGGATATAAACCATTGTCATATGCTATTTTTAACAAACTGCTAGTAGTAGTTCAAATGAGGTCTAACGATGTTGGATTGAGAGAACTTTCTGAAGTAACTTTTTTTGGCAAAAAGGCTTCTGATACTAACCTAACTTGCTTTGGAATTGTTACTTTTTTTTCTTGGACCTTCTGCCGCCAGCTGTTTTTTGAATACAGTTGAGCATGACAGGGCAATACCAATTTTATTTTCTTTTGTTGGAAATTAGTACAGGAGATGGCAAAAAACTTATGCATCTTGCTTATTAACCCTCTGCTGTCTTTCCACTACTGTGTAAAGACATAGTTGAGTGGTATGTCTGGTGGTTTGGGGTTTTTTTTGGTGTGGGTTTTTTTTGGTTTTTTTTTTTTTTTTTTTGACTGCTAATTCTGTTAACTTTTGTGTTCTGTAGTGGGTACGGCCGCACTTACTTCAGTTGTACATCTGCTCATACTAGTACGGGTGATGGCACTGCTATGGTCACACGAGCTGGTCTTCCTTGCCAGGACTTAGAATTTGTGCAGTTTCACCCTACAGGTACAGAACACGAAATAATATTTCTAATGTTATTTTTAATGAGTTGAACAGATTTTTTTGTTGTTGTTGTTTTAAAATGTGCTCAAGTCAGTTTACGCCTTTCTGCAGCACTTCATAAGTTCATTAGTTGCTTGTGACAGGTAGGTGTCCAGACTTGTCTGCAACTGCTGTGGAGTATCTATCTGAGAGTTAAGACTTAAAATATGAGACATGTCTCAACTGTTCTACTTTGAAGACCAATGTTAAATATTTTAAGGTGCCATCTTTACAATACTAACAGGTTTTATGAATTCTAAGTTGAAACCACTTCACCTCTTAAACTTACATTTCCTTTTGCCTTTAAAATAGGAAAGGGTTTGATATTAGATATAGGAGCAATGGGATGGATGCAAATGTTAGGGAGTTGTATACTAGAATCTTTTGTGGAAGGGGGGTAGTTGAAGTAAAGGCATATGTTTAGAATTGTAGTTACAACAGGATCAGTATCTAAACTGGACAACAATGGTCACAGATTAAAAAGTGAAGATCTGATTTTTTTTTTTTGTTATAGCTAAAGTTGCATTTATACTAAAACTTTTGCATTTCCTTTCTTTGTCTAGCTAATTTTTGGTCTTTGAAAAAAGCACTATAAGCTCTTTGATGATGCAGCTTAAAAATCCATAGTGGTGATCCAAGGTCCTAAGACTCAAAGCTGTTTGGAGTTCCCTACTAACAGTGCGAGGAAATAGCTAGCCACACGTGATGCACAGCACTAACAAATCCTTCTCTCTGTGCTTTTAAAGCCCCTCTGCTATAGGAATTTTAAAGTGTTATAAATGGTGGTTACACAAAATAGCTACAGTTTGGGGGAATTTCCTGCTGCTCATCTTTAATTTTCCAGTCTCAAACCTGCATAACTTTAAAACCATCTTCCTTTCCTCATCCCTGATCTTTAGAGTCTTGTTTACAAAAGAGTTTCTGAACTTCCAATTGTCTTGAATGTACCCCATGAAAACAATAATCACTATATATTTTCACTGAAGGAGACAAACCAATCCCCTTGTATCCTGTAGTGGGGAGTGTTTTGTTCAGCTTTCCCAAGGAGCATCTTTTAGGAAACATGGCCTCTCTCGAGGAAGGGTCTGAACAACAGTAAGCAGATAAAAATGAGAAAACTTAAGAACGTGACACCAGAACATTTTTTTTTTTGTTCTGAGTACTTGTAGCTACATAAATAGAAGGAACAACCAGGATATTTGTTTTTCGCTGGTGGCTTGGAGAACAAGGTACACATAGACACAAGATCACCTGACTGGCTTTGTGCCTTAGGAGAGCTGGTTTCTCTGACCCGATAGGGAGCCTGGAGTAGTTGCCTAATTTTTACATGAGTATAATTAGATTATCTGAATCCTCCTCTGAGAGTGCAAAGTAATCAGTGACCTGTGTGTAGGAATTTTACCTACCCAGATATATACTGCTTAGAATATTTGTGAAGGTATCGCATATACCAGTAGAGTTTACAGCTTAGCCACATGTAATAGGTATTTTCATTGACTTCTCCAGGCCCATCTTTTCATCGAGATTTGCCTTATCTTCACTAAGAGCAATTATTTTAAACAATTTTTGTAAGCTATTAACTGCATCACCTGGAATAATAAGTTATTTCAATCAATACAGCAGTTACATTAGTTTTCTGACACTGTTCTAGACAGCGGCAGTTTCTCTCTGCCCGTAACCCATCTGTTGCCTATGATTTCAGCTTCTAGATAAAAAATTGTATAAATCTTGCCTTCTGTAGTACAGTGTCCTCCAGCATCAATGCTCTGGCTGCCGTGACTGTTGAAGACCTCATTAGGCCGTACTTCAGATCCCTCTCTGAAAAGAAGTTGTCATGGATTTCCATGGGGATGAGTATGTCTGGAAAATATCTTTTCCACTTTTGCTTTACAAAGTGAGGGCTTGATTCTCGCTCATGGCAGTGTAAATCAGGAGTAAGTGCATTCACACCAATAGGACTACATTGGTACAATACTTGGGGGAGACAAGATCAACTGCGTAAGTTTTACACAGAATTACACTATTTCAAGTGAGCACAAGGAAAAAAACCATCTTGTTTGATCTTTAAGCAGGAAAGACGCACTGCATCTGTATTCAATATTCATTCGCAATACTACAAAGCCAAATGTCTCAGACTGAAACAGCTGTTGTTTTTTTCATCTGTCAAAAATGAGAAGCATAGGAAACAATTTTGTAACAAACCTTTTGAACTGAGTGATATGCGAGCAGTAGCATTGTGTCTCAATAACATTCCAGACACCAAGAAACGTCATGTCTTCCTGATATACCCTCAGACCCTTAGTCCGTTTAGCTCCTCTGTTTAATGTAGCTCAGAGAAAAGACTCAGAACTAGGCTGTGCAGATGGTTTAAATCTCTGAAGGGCAATTGCCATCTCTGCTAGTTGTAGTGTCTGTGACCAGCTGCAGGTGCAGCCCGAGATAGTGTTTGTAAGCATGGAAAAACCACAGTCCCAACATGGCGATATGCCTGACATATCACATTAAACATTGGGATTAACCTATTGCTTGTGCACTGAAACTCAACAGGGATGGAGGTGAAAAAAACCAAATAAGCCAGTGTTATGGGTCCTGGGAAGAGACACTGCGTCCTAGTGACCCAGGATGCTCTTTGTCATGGCACCAGCTCCCAGTAATCTGCCAACATTTACTTCCTTGAACCAAAGACTTTAGACTGAGAAGCAAAAACCATTCCTTTAAAATAAGGACTATGACACAGGAGATACATGTGGTATTGCCACTATGGCTAATCCATATGGCTGCTATTTATTAACTAATCTTTAGTAATACACAGGAAGAGGACTTTGTCAAGTTTGCATGATCTCCTTTTAATGTAAACAGAAACCTGACTTTCTGGCCAATTCAGGCTCTCTTTGAAAAAACCCAGATGCTAGCAGGTTTGTTTTGGAGATGTCAGGGTCCATGCTGGGTTAGATGGAAACATTTCCATTAGTCATTTTCAGACTTTGGCAGATTTACGCATCATTCTGCCTTTCCCACACAGGCCTGTTTTATGGCGGAGTCTGCATCGCTATGGCTGCACTGGCATCTCTCCTGGGAGCCTTGTTGCAGGTAGGTGTCAAACTGCTTTTTCATGTGCATATTGAATGGCCCAGAATGAATTCTGTAAGAAAATAATTGCTGGATACCATTACGAGATTAGTTTTTATTCTTTGCTGGGTACTGGCCTCAAACAGCCCATGGCTCAGCCTCTGCTTTAAGTACCCGTGTAGCTATACTGAGTCCTGCCAGCTGATTACATACCAGTTAAAAGTCTCAATTTCCTTCTCAGTGTCTTCCCTTATTGCCATGTTGGAGGCTTTAACTTTCTTGCACAGCACCTGACAGCAGACTCTCTTCCTTCCTCAGGCAGCACTCAGCATTTTTGGCATGGTCGGTGGCCCCCTTTTAGGACTGTTTGCCTTGGGAATCCTCTGCTCCTTTGCAAATGGAACTGTAAGTAGAAATTTAAAGCCCTGGTCATCCACACTTAATTGATAATTTTGGGNCATTTCCCCTTGCTCCCTTTCCTCATTATCCCAAGGAAGGGATGAACAGAGCTGTATAGGAACTTGAATTTCCATCCCATTAAGAGATTTACAAGACCGGGGTGGGGGCAGAGGGTAGGGGGAATCTGAATAAAAATGAAACTTTGGCAAGGATTTCTGGAAAACAGAGTTTTAGAAGCAGGGAACAGTGCATCTTGAGATGTATTTGAACAACGAGTAGACTCCAGATGATGCTGGTCTGTCTGAGCAAAAAGGGGATCAGGCTGGGGAAATGGGTCCCAAGCACTTGCAGACTGAATTGGTGTGTTCTCAGAGTGCTTCAGTATTATGAAATTATTTCCAGAGGAAAAAGCTATTCCATCAAAAATGGATTTGACAAGCTTTGGAATATGGTCCGTGGGTTAGTTACTATTTAGTAAGGTTGACTAATCACTAACCAAACCAACCCAAAACCCACTAGTTGTCAGCCAAAAAAAACCCCTACCCTGAAGTAGAAGAGACATACAAAAACAGATCACATGAGAAAAAGGAAAAATTGGTTGTATATTTGTTCAAATAAAGCAGTATGTTCTGATATACCATGCAACCCAAAGTTATCCTTTGATTGTAAGGACATAGTGGCAAAATAAAGAGAGGTGTGCTCAGGAGCTGACTAAACACTACATTTCCCAAAAGAAGAATGAAGTAAACTCCCCAGCTCTCTCCAGCTGTGTATTTGTTTTTGCTATGGAGTCTACAGTTTAGATTATCTTGACTGTTTTTTACTCATCTAGGTGTTGTTTTTTCAAATATCCTTTTGCTTTTCATGTAAATCCAAGTTTCATTTTCTGTTTTGTAGGGTGCATTTGTGGGTCTTGTCAGTGGCTTTGTTATTTCACTTTGGGTTGGAATCGGATCTCAGATTTATCCTCCACTCCCAGAGAGGACCAAGCCACTGTATCTGTCAACTGCAGGCTGTAATATATCCTCAGGAAATTTGACATCAACAGAAAGTCCATTAACAACAGTCTTCAACACACCAACTGCAGAGAGGTATACAAGTTCATCATGTGCCATCAACAAAGCATGTATTTGTTTTAAAGCAACACAAACATCCTAGTATTTGGGTTACTGTAACTATCCATCCCTTGTTTTCCTACCAGGCTGTTTAAGATGAAGTAGTTTTTTGGGTTTTTTTTGTTTTTTGTTTTTTTTTTCTCTTCCCCACCCCACCCCCCCATAGAGTGAAGTTTGTCTGAGTTATCCCAGAACAGAAGTCAAAGTGAATCTTCCTATTGATCTGAAAAGCTTCAGTCCAATATTTGAGTCTAAAGGCTTGGATATGCCTTACCAGGAACCATGGTGTTAATGACAGTATAACATTTATAGTTACTGGATTTAATTCATGTGACAGACTGCAGAAGTTAAGTAGAGCGCAGTTAAAGGGCAAGTTGCCAGTTTAACAGCTGCACGTACAACAGCTTGTCTGTGGAGAAATAGTTCTATTCAGGAAATACAGAGGAAGGTGTAATCCATGCAGTGAGCAAAATAGAAGGGATTTTGTCCTTTCTGCAATCACCATATATCTTACTTTGAACAATCACAAGTAAAAGGAACAGTTATGAAAGACAACGTAGGGAACAGCAGGTATAGAAGCTGAACACACACATTTCTAGCGATTTCCAAACCTTACACCGTAGAGCATTGTACAATCACCAAAAGATACCCCGGTGCACTCATGGGTGCTTAACATCCAGTTTCATATACTACACCTCTCACACGAGGCCTCCAGCATTGCTTATGGCTGTGGGGAAGCAACAGTTGCAACAGAGCACATTGTCAAGGAGAACAAAATAAGGTGTAACCTGAGGTGCGACAGTTGCCCTATTGTTTCTGGCTGTTTAGAGCTGCACATGGCCAATTTCTTTTTTTTTTTTCTTTTCAATTTTTTTGTCCCCCGTTCTTTAAATAATGTCTCCCCTTCTAAAGAAGTTGTCCCTTCATCTGGATAGCTGGAGTGCTCAGCTCTGCACTAGATTCCTAGCAGACAGGACTATCCTGTTTTACCTGCTCTGTCCCATGCATTGCCTCACTGTACTGACCAGTCTCCTCCCCTATGAAGGAACCTGTCCTGCAAATTTTAGCAGATTTTCAGTGCACATTTTATTGTATGGAGGTAGTTCAAGAGTACCAGGTCGCTCGGTTCAGAAGTATCTCTGTATTTGTACTCTGCCTAGAAAGAGACAATGTTTTCTCAATCTGCTTGGAATAAGAAAGCAGAGATTAACAATTTTTCTGCTCTTTTTCAGGCCTGTCCTGGCAGACAACTGGTATTCCTTGTCTTATCTCTACTTCAGCACACTTGGAACACTTATCACAGTAGTTGTGGGGATAATTATCAGCCTCCTAACAGGTACTAGTTCTAGAGCTGCGATTTAATGTGTGTTAGATCTCCCTCAAACTAAGATGACCAGAGAGCTCTCATTGCTACAGGAAGTGCCAGTGACCCTATTGCAAATGTTGTATAAAGGTTACCATCCTAACTCCTGTTTCCTCCCCTCAGCCCTTCTGCATCACACTCCTGGTCTCTGCTCACAGCAAAGGTTACTTCAGATTTCTAAGGGGAAAGACATTTCAGCAGGTTTTGTTAACTGAGGGGCAACAAAGATATGTCATCTGTCTTTCCTGTTTTAGATGCCAGCAGGGACTGGAGGTTTAAGGGTTGTCCCTGAACATGGCAACAACTTCAGACAGGGAGATACACCCATGCTTCTAGAGGACAAAAGCAATTTTACTTTGAGTGAGTTCAGAAGCACTCAAGGGTTATTGTCTGCACTTGCAGTGCATGCTGTTCACCACATTCCCCAAGCACTTACCCAAGAGCTGCAGACCCTGTGCATGGCTATGTCAGCTTCTTTCTCACTTTCCCTGTAGTATTTGTGCAACAGGCAAAAAGCACCACTCCACAGGTAAGAGCAGGGACTCAGTTCCAGCCCATGGCCTCACTACTTATGCATATAGGTGAGATGCAAAGCATACCTGTCATCCACCTCATGCATGGCAAAGATAACATAAAAGCAGCTGCTCTCACAGCTTTCCCCAGTATGCCCAGCCAAATTCCTATGAAAGCCCTCATCTTTGAGACTCTTAGATCACAGTCGTATTAGCCTGACCTACTTCAGGACTATGGAACTCCAAACCCAGCAGACAAGCTCACTTCTATTAGCTTCCCTGTGCCCTGCAACAAGCACAAGTTACACTTCTACCATTTTCCTTGGGAGTTTCTAGAGGATTTGCTCCCCTTCTTTTTCCCATCACAAGCTCTTCCTATTGCTGTAGTGATGCTTGTAGACAAATTTTGCCTCTTACAAGGTTGGGATCAGGTCATCCACAGGCCATGAAACAAAGCATGAAAACGGGGCAACTCAGTAAATGCAAATAAGAAATCCTCATCCCAAGAAACACACCCCCCAAAAAAAAAAAAAAAAAAAAAAAAAAAAAAAAAACAAAAAAAAAAGAGAAAAACCCAAACACAAAACCCCAGTGTTTTCTCTTCAGGTGCTGTGTGCAAGGAAGCATNCTGCTTCTTGCAGAGCAAGATCCCATTTAAAGCTCAGGTGGCAATCAGAGCTAATTCCCAGCACCTGCATCTCCCTTCTTTCCCACACAAGAATAGTTAATCTTCCGTGGTTTAAAAATGCCCAAACATCCCCTTAACCCTCATCCCCCCACCTTGGGACTGCCCTTAAATAACTCACTGTAAAAATTGCTGGCAACTCTGGAGACTTCCTGGCAGGGGACTGAGGCTCCAGGGCAGTACTTGGTACCACAGCTCCTGGACAGGCAGGGTGGTCCCAGATATCATTGTATAGGATTCATCCTTTTCTGATTATTATCTTAGTGTTTTTCACACAATAAGAAATCTGAGGAGGATCTAGGAAACTCTGGGAAATAGCTAAGACATTTCAAGTAGACCTTGAGGATCATTTGAGAGGTGCAAGGTATACATCATTGTAAAGAAATGATCCCTAAGGCCTGTGATTGCTTGATGGCTTTTGCTGCATGACTGTGTCCTGCTCACCTGGCCTGGTGCCCATAGCTGGGTTCTGACAGATCATTTGCATGTGGAAACCTAGCTGACTGAAACCCACCTATTTTGCAGGAGGACTAAAGCAGAACACAGATCGTAAATTCCTGCTGACCAAGGAAGATTTCCTGTCCAACTTCTCACAGTCTAAATCTGAGACAGTAAGTGTAATTATGCATCTCTGATTTAAAATCTTTCCTCCTGGGGACAAAGGCAAACAGTCCCTGGCTTATTTTTTCCCACCAGGATGAATAGCACCTGATGCTGCCTGATATGACTGTCTGCTTTAAGGCAGTAGCAGAGCACAAGGCAGGTAGGAGTAAAGCGGCTGGCATAGGCAGGGAAGCTATGTTTGGCCACAGCTTGACTTCAGTGAACAACAGAGCAGCAGCTGAGACAAGGGACAATTGTTCTCCAGGTTTCTGCCAAAATACTCCCTCACTAGTCTCTTGGAAGCTGGCCCAAGGCACGCTTTGGACTCCCCAAAGCTTCCTTTGTTTGTAAACATGTGTTCTCTAAAGTCGGGGTTTTTTTGCAACTTCAGCTACTGTTTGAGAGAAAACATTTCTAATCAGTGTACCTGTTTCCTAGCTCCCTCCCTAAGATACAAGAAAAGGGGAGACATTATTGGGTAATAATATCCCTTAGAAGGGAGCATGTAGGGAAAATTTGTTCTTTTTTTTTTTTTTTTAATAAACTATAGATCTCTTTTCAATCAGTATCATCAGGATGCTGAACATTCAAGCTCAGCTTTGTTCAGTGCTTTTCAAGTGCTGCATTAGAGGCAATGATCATATTTTTTGAGATGGTCCAGTTTGCAACACATTTCTCCCTCATGATGACAACTCCTTTTAGTATGATCTCATGTATTGCAACTTCTGGATATGAACACCAGGGAGAGAAAGGGCTTTTTATGATACTATTGTAATGCTATTTGCCCATGTCAGGACTGGAGACCAGCCATCCAGCTATTGTCATTCACTGTCTTTAATGGGCCAACATCAGTTTTCACTATCTGGGAATTTAATCCCCAAAGTCTTTTGAAAAAAATCCACCCACATGGTAGCTAACATCCACAGGTTATCTTCTGTGTGGAGTCAGAGACAAGTGTCTGCCTGGTTATACAGCTGGGAGCTGCATAACACGTGGTTGGCATCACAAATAATGCAGAAAGTTGTTGAGAAAAAAAAAAAGAAAAATCAGGGGGAACTGAGCAACTTCCAGCACATGAAGAGCTCAACCTCTCATTATGTTTAACAGAGGTGGAACCTCAAAGCAATGATGCATGTTAATCAGCTCTTCACGTCAAAGATGGGGCAAATACCAAGGGTTGGGGGTCAATAGCTCAGGGACCTGGTGGTGACAGATCGCCAGACATGAAAACAGCAATTAGAACTTTGCACACCCAAAAATACTTTATAGACACTTTGCAGGACAAGAAGATTATGTGTGATGAGAACATTTTACACAACTAGTACCTTATGCAATAAGAAACCTTCCATGCCCCTAGAAAAATACCAGCTACTGCAATGAATGGCTATGCTCTGTCAGCAAGCAATATGTGTTTTCCTGCAAGGCATCCTGTATGTCAGGCCTGACTCTGCTTGAACTCAGACCAAAGAGAGGAAGACTGTTTCTTCCACTTGACAGCATGGCTTTTGTCTTTTGTTTTTTAGCCAGAGAAAGTGGAAGTGTTGAACTGGAAACCGTTTACCGTGGCAGCCGAAGGAACTGACAATCCTGCTTTCAGCCACATTGAGATGGACGTTGCAAGCAATAAGAACAAAGTCAATGGCCTTCATATATGACATGGGGCCATGTCAGCCCACAAGGACAGTTTTGTTCATGTAAAGCACTGTTGACATTTCTGTGCTGGGTCAATTACCAGCCCTGCTGGGGTCATGGGCAGGCGTCTGCTGAGCTTCATGGCACTGTCACTCTTACATGACCTTGACATTTGTCAAGAAAAGAATCAGGTCTTTCTTGCACTTGCTCATGCTCTCTCTCACTCTTGATCTTGGTGACAGGGCTTAAGGCAATGTTTCTATGTGAAATATTTGCCTGATATTCTTGAGCCTCCTGCAAAATATCTGCTTTCAATCTCAGTTCACTCTCAGAGTAAATTTTTTATTTGATAAGAGTACTGTTCCCCTAGACATGGCTGTTTTTCTGGTTTATTTTTTTCTTTTTTCTTTTAAGGCATTGAAAGCATGAAAAGATTAGGGCTGTGGGACCTTATCAGATTGCAAGATCCAGTGGGTCTTTCTTTAGTGCAGGAGGTCTATTTAGTGCCATCTGGTTCCTTTGTAGAACTGATCCTGAGAGCATATTTATTTTTCTGGTTTTGTCATATGTGTTTGTTTTTATTAAGCCACTTGTTCCCTGGTTACCTGCATCATCTCCTCTGTGCTCACTGCTGGAAGCTACAAGAGTGTCTTTGCTGATGGGTAGAGGCAAGAGTCAGTAATATCCTTCCCTTCATGCTCCGTCTCCCTCTTCTGCCCTGTCTTGCCCTTACAGAGCTGGTCCTCATGAAGGAAATGAGCTATTTGGGCTTTTTATTAAATGCTGTTTAGCAGAATCACAGTAGTCTTCTACTTCATTCCCAGCCCTGCTGGCTTAGGACTGCTTTTGCACTGGGCTGGGCGTAATGCAGCGGAGATGTTAATGCAGGAAGAGGGCCCTCTTTGCTGCACAGGAGATCGAGGGAAGGCTGCATCTGCAGTTGCCATGGCTGTTATCTGCGGAGCTGTGAGCTGAAACCGCATGTAGCCATTTGTGTTCATGTAGTCCCTTTTGTCACTCTGGGGATTCACGTTCAAAGTTGGTCCAGATCAGGCGAGAGCACATCATGTGTTCTGGCAGGCAGGCAGCGTCCGCTGCACAATCCCCCAGGACAGGGAAGGGATCGCAGAGGCTGTCGTTCGGTGAAGGCTTTTCCAGGGCTGCAGGACATGGGATGGCTCATCCTCTAGCCAGACTGCCAAGAGAAGCTGAACAGCACGTCTGCTCCAGACCATACATTGTACTTGTGGTTTGGGAGGGTGAAAACCCGCATTGCTTCCTTCTCTTGCGTGCTTTCTGGTGCAGCAGGGAACAGACTCTGACCCACTGTGTTGGTTTTGTACTGCAGACTTTTTGCCATGGCTATACATGGGTGTTTAAAACTCCTCTACAGCAGCAGAATGAAGTTGGAAAATAAAAGCCATTGCAGGAAAGTCGAGCTGTGAAGCTTATAAAGCAGTCATGCTTGAAAATCAAATGAAAAACTGACTGCATGTCTGAAATGCTTTCTAAAGGTTATGCTGCGTTCGTGCCAGGTGCTGAGCTGCTGTAACTTGGAATATGACACAATGCTAGTTTATCTACCTTGACTGGAGCCCTTTAGCATCTAAATCAACTTATTCCATGCCCCTGTGACAGAGGGCACTTGATGATCTCTGCGTAAGATGAACTGACAGGATCGGAAAACATTAGGAAGAAAAAATGGGTTCCAAGGAAGCAGACCTCTGCTAGAGGAGTACAGGCCAGACAGACACTGCACGGGTTGCCAGCAGGGACACGTCTCTGTCGGCAAACCCGGTGCAAAGCTACGTGATGGAGGCAGGTTTCCCCTTTGCCTCCTGACGCACTGGTTTGCCTGATCCGATGCAGAGTTTAGGGCCAGCCCCTTGTCTCCCATCCCTCTGCTGCAGCTCTGTGACTGGGTAAGTGCCTAAAGCCACTGTGTGGAAGGGCTGTGAGAGCACGGGATGGATCCTGTGAGTTGTGTCTTGTGTCCAAATAGCTAAGATCTAAGACACAAAATAGCATCCTGAATAAAGTTTTCTGGGATTCAGGACAGGGGTCTCTGTTCTGGGATTATCCTAGTCACTCTGAGACAACTAGTCCACTGACTGAATGAGCTGGCTATGCTTCTCAAGTCTCAGAAGATAAGGACAGCTCATTCAGCCTTGTGCCTTCTCTACACGGTACAGAAACAGATACTGCATTTTGTGCTACAGAATAGTTCTTGAGCCTTGGAATACAACAATTTGTACTCACCAGGTACTTTCAGCCCACAGATCTGAAAAAGTGTTGAGTACTGGTATCTCCATGCTGCTGCAGAGTGCAGAAACGGACTGGTGTGCCTCTGTGTATCTGTGCTTTATGGCACAGAGTAAACTGTGGGCAGAGAGAACAGAAGCCTGTAGCAAGTAGCCAGCAAGTAGCAAGTCCTTGACCGGTGTGCCTGCTGGCATGGATACACTCCTCCCAACAAACACACTGAACCCTCATCTGAATGTGCTTCTCGGGAGGGTGACAGGTCGCTGCTGTGTTAAACAGCATCAGGGCAGCCTTCATTGTACCACTCCGTGCTGAGATCACTGTGTGCGCTGTAATGGATACTGCCTTAAACTGTCTTGGATGATCTGTGACTTCTACCTGTGTTGTTTGTGGGGGGAAGGCTAATCTTCTCAGTTACCATAGCTGAAAAACGTAGCACCCACAGAGTTTTTTTTCTCTCAGTGCTTTGGATTCACATCATTGTTTAAAGCAGAGCAAACAGGTAAATGACCAACTTATCTTCACTTCTTGCTTGAAGTGACTATTTGAGCACTGAGCAGCCATTTAACTCTAATTTTGGTATGAAGTAGAAGTTTGGGCCAGGTGATATGCATTGGTCCACAATCACAACATCAAGATGAGTTTTCACTGGGGAGAATATCTTGCTGTAAGAGGTTTAGAGACAAACATTCTTAAGCTTTGCTGATGACCCCCTCAACTACCCCATTTCTTGCTAACTGACCTCCCATGATTGCTGCAGAGCTACAAAGCGACTCTTTCTGCTTTCCTTTTTTCTATATGCTGCTTCTTTTAATTGGCCTCACTAATTAAAACAATTAATTAATTTTGAATACTATTTTCTCTGGGATCATATACTGTCCTCTGCTAGGTGGACTCTCAGCCAGGGTCTTCTCTGTGTAAAAGCAGCAACATAATTCTTGGTGTCTCCACCACACTCCTGCACTGTGTTCCTTCATCTCTCCCAGCAAAAAGCTCACCTGACAGAGAAATGCAGGATGCTTCAAAGTGGATTAATTCTATGGGAGTGGGAGCACTCCATGCTGTCCAAATTACATGCAGCATCTGGCAGGGTCAAGAGACAAAACAAGTAGGAACATTAAAAAAAGAACTAAAAACACAACAGGAACAATATTTGACTATGTGACTACACAAAGGATCCACAGAGAGAAAGTAGTGACAGATTTTGGCCCTTTTTGGTCTGCATTTAAATTTCTTTCCACCTGCCTGGTCTGTTTGCTTGCTGAATAAATAAGGTAAACAGAAAATAACTCATGAATGCCAAACAGCAAATATTTCATATGCATAATTTATTTTAAAGTTTATTGCATCACATTATACAAGCATTAAACATGGCTTTATGTTGATGATTTTTTTTTTAAAGTGTGAAAACTTGACTTTCTTCTCCATAGGATTTTTCTATTTACAAATAAACAATCTCTCTATATACTTTATATATATATTACATATATGGTAAATAACATAACTCCCCTCAGAAAGATTTAAAATAAAAAAGAACTGATTTGTAAACATGGTTCCTGTTGTAGTATTTGGTGGCTTGAACAGAGATGATGTTCTATACCTAGGACTTTTCTTTTGTCAGAGTATCCAGGTTGTTAATTTACTTTTTTTTTTCTAAGATCTGTAAAACCAACATGGGGCAGAATGCAAAAAACGTAGCAAACAGGCTGAAAAACAGTCCCAATATACAATTTTTTTCCTTGGTTTTAAAAACTGGTGTGTAACTGCTCATGAAGTACATGCTTGCTGTCAAGAGTGGTCTATGGAGATCAGTTCTATGCTGATTGCAAGATGATTTCACAGTAAATCCTTTGTTGTGTGCTGTCCTGCTTGCTATGTAAAATGTCTGTGGCATGCATTGAGGTTGCATTTTTTCTCATTCCCTTGAAGGTAGTGCTCTTGTGGAGCTGCAATAAGTAAACAACATATAGGACGGTCACCTGGAGGTTTAAACAAAACCCATCATCAGATCAGAAAGAAGGGAATGACATAAATTTGCTGTCTAGAGAGCACTAAAATTCCATTTATTATTATTATTATTAGCCTACTATTTGTATTATATTATCCTAATTAATAAAATAAATAAAAAGGGGTCATCTTTCCTGAGTGTTCTGCTATATAGCTCTGAAGGACTCAAGGGAAATCTATTCAGCAGGCCAGCAGCACAGAAACCTCGGTGGGTTGACTGGTCAACGTTAAGCAACAGAAATGCACTCAGGATCTGCTGGGGAGGTCAGAGCCCCTTTCGGCATCATACTCAGCACAAGCCTGGTAAGCAGCCAATTCATGTTCTCATTTAGAGCAGAACGGGATGCTTCTAGCAATGCATTGTCATGAAAATTCATCATAATGTAGCTGTGTTCAAAACTAGTCTCAAAAGCAATTATTATCTATTGTATTTCTGCTGCGCTTTATTTGTTTTGGCATGTTACATTGCAGTGGTTTTTCTGGAGCAGAAGTCAGTTTATATTCTACTAGGTTTCAGTTCAGTTCTCGGAAGCTGCTGAGATCTACATTGACAAAGCTATATCTTACTGCAGGAGTTTGCAAAGGTTCACACTCACATGGGTGACACCAATTTTATGCATGACTCACGTCTCACTTTACTACTTGGCAAACAGTTTCCAAGCTCTTGTCATCTGTTGTTTTAGATATTTAAACAGAGGGTGTGCAAACTAACCCAATTGCTCATGTGAATTGGTCTGAACGTGATTTTGCACGGCGATCCTGCCCGAGTGTCCCCAGGCTGCAAGTGCAGTACACAGGCATATGTGGTGGATGGTACATACTAAACCAATTGGCATGTGTGTATCAGAGGATGACATTGCCTAATCCCCACCCCGCTATTTACAGAGACAGAAATACCCCCTTTTCTCCACTGCCCATGTGCAATTTGTCCACAGCTGCTGTAAGCTGAAGCAAAGACAAACAAGTTCACTTCCTTATTAGGTAGGAATACACCCCACAACCACTAGCCATGCTCCCCACTCAGTTTGGCACTGAGTCAACAGAGAACAGCTTAATCCTGAAATTCCTTCAGTACTTATGTTGCCTCATGGGACCTTCAGGCTTGGGCCAGGAGCACCTGATAAATGGGAGCTGCTGTGCCATTTATCCTCTTCACGTAGGATGGTGGGTCACTACTGGAGGAGGTTCCTTGCTGCGAGGAAGCAAAGTGTAGGCAGGCAGCAGCTACAGAGATGAGGCTGCATACGTTTTCTTCCAACCCTCTCCTTCCTCAAGCCATAATACCTTTCATTAAAACTTTCCCCCGCATGGCAATAGCACAGTTCTCCCTTGCAGTGGAAAGAAGTGAATAGATCTAAACTGGCAATATGACGTCTTGGTGCAAGTGGTCCTGATGTCTTGTGGAGCTTGAGGCATCCGTCTATAGGGTCTTGCATTGTGTGGTCTGTCCAGAAGAGCAAATTCTAGCCCTTCTATCAAATGATTTCCAGGAGAACTTGAGAAAGAATTTGCTGAATTTTCCTCCTTCTTAAATATCTTCAAACTAACAAGGTCACAAGTCCTTAAAATTTCTGAGAAAACTGTAATTTTTGTGGAGCTCCAGTTATTTGGAAAAGGACTAAGCAAATGAATCAGCTCCAGTATTTTGTATCTGGCTGTATTCTCACCAGGACCTAGGCTTGCTTCCACTTGGCTTCTTACAATTTTGGCTTTTGAACTTCCTTCTTTGTGTTGTAGCTGATTGTGCCACTGTATGTTCTGCAAGAATTGCAGTGTTATCACTTTGAGGCAAGAGGTGGTAGAGCTTTCACAACACTCAGCATTTTGACTCATGTTGCTCCACCCAACACTTCTACAGTCTTCAGACCTATGACTCCACTATTTTTGATTAATGACCTGGGAAATTTTTAATTTCTTAATGCTAAAGAATTTGCAAAAGGATATAGACAGCAGCCCATTTCACCCAAATCTAATTCTGCAGCCTGTGTAGAATTGCTCTTCATGAAGGATTTCAAGCTATTTAATACTACAGTCTATTGTTTTATTTTTCCCCTCCACCCCTTCCTAGATAATGAAAGGATGAATAAAGAAAATGTTACCAGCGTAGAGATTCTGGATGACTATGTTCTTTTGCTCTGCTGACCTTGTTAATCTGTTGGGTTTTTTGTTTTACTTAAGCAGATAGGTCTTTAAGAAACAGTCTGTCTTGTGTTATGTGTATCATACACCCTAATTCCTGACAAGGCCTCAATGTGATCTTGCAATACAAATACACAGGCAGTTCCGGGCAAGATGCTCTAGCCTGATTTGTTCCCTTTAGAGACCAGACAGTCCTATAGCTGAAAAGGCACTGTTCAAATCTTTAAAACACATTACCAACTTTTCACAGTATCACTTCCAAATAAACAACCCTGCAGTTAGATACCTCTGACCATATTTAGATGCTTGTCTATCTGTCAGCGCTTCTGCACATCTAAATTTTTCAGCATTGTTAGACCAATTGATTAGACTCATGATCAAGCATCTCCTCCTAAAAAATACTTCAGTATTGTTAAGTAATAGAAATGGTCCACAAATGTGACCTTAACTTGTGACCTTGTGGAAGAGGGCAACGTTGCCATGCATGTGCTGCAGGAGGTGGCCACACACATGGACAAGTACTGCCGTGTTGCCAATGTGCAGTCACTGGTTATGAAGTAGCAACTTGGTCATGAGAACAAGCCATAAGATCACCAAGTTCTGTAAAGCACTGTAAGATATATAACTGCTTTGAAGTTCAGGGCCTTGAATTTAAGTCAGGGCCTTGGAGCTTCCTGGAAAGAGTGCAGAGACTTAAGCATTGGTCTGGTCTGCTCATGCTGACATTAGCTCTGGAGAAGACTAAGCCTTGCAAGACCTCTAATTTCAAAAGGCTTATGACAATATGCACCTTATTAAACATGGGTGCACATGTGCTAAGTGCACGCTACATTGACTGACTATTCCTTTCAGTGCACTCTCCACTGTAGAAACCCAGGACATTTTTATAAACAGAATTCCTATCTTCTTTTAAGCAGTTTCTTCCTCACCCCATCATGGCCACTCATTATGATAAGATTTTCCATTCTTCTTCCTTTCCTTCCGCTCTTTCTGCAGACGTTCTAGTTCCGCTTCATACATCATTTCCTGAATCAGGTACTTTTCTCTCCTCATCCGATCTCTCAGATCTTTTGGGAGATCTGGGATTAAGTAGGAAATCAGGTGTTTTATGCAAAAGACAAGGTGCTGTGGAAAAAATAAAAGGGATGAAAAATTAAAATCTTAGAATGAAAACAAGTACTTACCATATCTTCTGAAAACCCTCTCCTTCCAATTCACAAAAAGATGCTGTATTAGTACTAAATCCATTACTAAATTTGAAGAAACCAAATGTCCTGGTTTCAGCTNATGGAGAAAACATGAAGTTTTTTCCCCACAAAATCTTCAGCCAAACTCAGTGGAGTATGGATTACAGCAAAGGTTATGAGCAGTTGGATTCAAATAAGGCTTCAAAACTGTTGTATGACATGTGTGTTCAAACCCCTAAGGTCAAGATTTGCTGTATTGTTTGGATATGGCCTGGTGTTAGTGGATTGCTCTGCAGAAAGAGGAGGATCAAGTGGTGTAATACTTTCCTGTTGCCAGAAAACCCTTGCATGAGTATCGGAACTGATTAATTATATATGCAAAACAAAACATTTTTTCCTACACTGTGCCTCTCATCCAAAGACATATTCCCGTTTACTAAACATCACAATTAAATACAAGGTAACTGATCCTTTGTCCCTCATGTTTTAGGCATGCCATGGCCAAGCTTGAGAGTGATGTAGGAGGATTGCTTGAGTGTCCTTCTTTGTTTGATCAAAGATACTGCTTGGAGATTTACTCATTCTACCTGAGAGGAGGAGCAGAGAAACAGAAAAATCCTCCATCTCAGAAAGGACACTCATTCTAGATTGGAGAAATAAAGATATTTCTTCTCCAAGCAGAACCTTTCTTTTGAAAGCCACTGAAATGAGAATGTAACATGTTTTCCCATATATTCTTCCCTCATGAGAAACAAACCTGCGATACTTTAATTACTTGAGTTTTGCCAAACCTGAAAAAAAAGGAAAAAAAAAGCTTCTTCTGTCAGTTTAGCCTGGAGAAATAATTCCTTTTGCAGTGATAGGAAATACTTTTGGTTTTGAGGGAGGTCACAATAGCCAAAATAACCACACCCATAGTGCCAAAAGGTGTCTGAGCTTAGGTAGTTACTTAATTTATGAAAAAACCTACCCTGAATCACTTCTCTCTCAGCACAATCTTTTATTGCAATTGCTGTAGCAGTCACAATACACCCATTAGTGTTTTCCACAGGGAAAGACAGTCATGGTTTCTGCTGCAATTACCTTGTTGATTTCATAGATATAGTTAAGAAAACAGTTTGCAGTGCCAATAAACAGAATGGCCCCTGTTGAAGGGGACAGCTGTGAGCCAGCCTATGGCTTTGGTTGGGACAAAGCAAAGTCAAATCTCTTGTGCTAGTATTGGGTGGACACAAAAAGCTATTCCACAGCAAGTCACAAATTTGACTGGGCAGACTTAAGCATGGCTGATTTTTCTTGCTTCAGTTATCTTTGCCCTTATGCCATGCTTCCTTTAGGCCAAGCATGTATCAAGAAGCAGGCGCTCTTCAGACTTAAAACTGCTTAGGCTGACCTGGCCAAGGCCATTCTTGTAGTCCTTTTTGGAGTCAGATGCCCTGGATCTCAGTACCGACAAAGAAGAGATCAAGCCCAACAGGTTCACTTTCTTCTCTTTTCTTCTCTTTTCTTCTCTTCTCTTTTCTTCTCTTCTCTTTTCTTTTCTTTTCTTTTCTTTTCTTTTCTTTTCTTTTCTTTTCTTTTCTTTTCTTTTCTTTTCTTTTCTTTTCTTTTCTTTTCTTTTCTTTTCTTTTCTTTTCTTTTCTTTTCTTTTCTTTTCTTCTCTTCTCTTCTTTTTCTATTTCCTTTCTTTTCTTTTCTTTTCTTTTCTTTTCTTTTCTTTTCTTTTCTTTTCTTTTCTTTTCTTTTCTTTTCTTTTCTTTTCTTCTCTTTTCTTTTCTTCTCTTCTCTTCTCTTCATTCTCTATTTCCTCTTTTCTTCTTTCTTTCTCTTTCTTTCTTTCTCTCTTTGTTTCTTTCTTTCCTTCCTTCTTTCCTTCCTTTCTTCCTTCCTTCCTTCCTTCCTTCCTTCCTTCCTTAATGTTTCCCTGACTGTGTCAGAGACGATGGAAGTGCCGATCTCCTTACGACCAACCTCTCATGAGTTAGCCCAGTGTAGAAGAGGGAGAGAGCCCAACTTTCAGTGCCATATTCCCCCTTCATCTGGGAAAGGCTGAAAATGACAATCAGGGGGAATTCACTGCAGACGTTGGCCTTCTGCTGAGCCACCAAGACATCCCTGTGCAAAAAATAATCTAGAAAATGTTTCCCCTTCACCTTTCCTCTAATTCAAATGCTTCTGTTCTGTGATCCAAAGAGGTGCTTTGAAAACTCAGTTCAGAATTAATTTACACAGTAATGTGAGTCAGAAATGCAGTGTGTGCTCATGAACATTATGCCAATAATTTATGGTGATTACAGCTTCCATATCTGTGTTGGATGCCCTGTTGCTATGATTTCAGAGCAGAGGATTGAGTAAAGAAAATCATTTTAAAAATCATTTGTTCCTTGTTTGGCTTCTTCACAGTCCCAAAGGCATTTCAAACTGCTTGTGCTGGAGAGATGCTGAGACCCTGGTTTCTGGCAGGGATATTCAGGCACCTGAAATTCAGGCCTTAAGAGCTGCATTTTGTTTTGTAAATGATCTCATCCTATTTATCTACCTTGCTGTCTCTCTTCTTCAAAATCAGCATGGGAATACCAGTCATGTGAGGTTGGTATTATCATCTCTGGTTTGCCTTAAAGATTTCTGAGATACTGACAGTAAGTACTAATATTATGAACATTGGCAAAGGTATTGAATCCTTTTCATTGTCATTATCTTTGTGATGCTAATCATTCTGGGGAAATGAATGGTATTATAAAAATAGAGAAAAAAATCAGATGTGTAAATACTGTAACTTAAACTATCTTCGTTTTTCAGTTGTTCAGATTTCTTCTTTTCTTCTCATGTTCCTTCACCCCTTCCTCACACACTAGTCAGTATATGACTTCCTAGCCTAGATAAGTTATGAATGCCAGACCTCAGAAAGTAAATAAAAATTCATTTATTTCCCCTCTTCACAAGTCACTCTTACATTTTTCCAAGTGCTGCATTCCCCTTTTTATTAGAACCTAAATACCTGTGACTGTTCAGAAAACAGATCTGAGAATACAAAGCACAATACAAATAGCAGAAACTAACACAAAAAGCCCAACAGCTGCCATCATAGATCAGCTCAAAGGGAAACTTTTTTCATTTTGTTGTTTTTGTTTTGCCACCTGAATGGTCACTGACCTCAAATACAATAATGAAAGCCAACCGTGCTGCTAAGACATGCCAGAACTGCAGTGTGTAACCGTAGGGCACTGGGGAGTGAGGAGGGTCTCGGTAGTCCCTGTACCTGAAAGACAAGCAGAGTACAGTAGTAAGCAAACTCCTGCCCTGCTGCCTGGGAGGAAGGCAAGACCAAAATCCATCTGCTCTTGATCACTGCATTTTCTGCACCAAAATGATCTCAGTTCAGACTGTACAAGTTACCACAACACGCTTGCTCCTTAGGCTGGGCCTACACTAGTGTTTTATTTCAGATCAGGTGCATGCTTTTGAAGCAAGTGTCCTGATCACCTCCGTTTTCTGCTCTTTAGTTCACCTAAATGGGTTTACTTTCAGATGAAACCTAATGGTAAGATGCACTCCAGGAGTGCACTTGGCACTCCAGCTGCTAATGGAAATTCAGTGCAAAGGCCCAGGTCAGTACTTGTATGAAGTGAAAGCGCTGAAGCAAATACAGAGGATGTTGAGTGCTCAGCACCAGCAGTTTGACCCTACAGCATCTCCCTTGGCTGGGCAACGTGTGCCTTGCAGGCACCTCCTCAGAACACGGAGCAGGGTAGGATGCTCTGCTGTTTTGAGGACCACTTTCTTCCCACTACAAGTTCACTTTTAAACCATAAATGTCCCCAGTTTTGTCAGCCTGACAGCCCTCCCAAAATCCATATAAAGCTGCCTCATGTGCTCCGTCTAGTCCTTGGTCAATTAGTTGGCCATCCCTGGGGTAAAGCATGACTTATCCTGACTTTACTGGAGTCAGAAATGCACCTCTTGGTACACCAACAGGGCAAGGGCTGTGTAAGAAAGGGATCTAGTGTCTTGTCTCACAGAATGTTTTTTTAAAGACTTTAGGTCTCAGTAACGTAACTAGAGATATCTATGGGGAAAACTGGATCCAGGAAGACTCAGAAATTACATTAATGAATCATGAATCTGTTTAAGTCACACATTCTGGAGTCCATTTCTACTAGCAGTATGTTAATTCCAAAATACTATTGCAGAAACTTAATTTAAAAGTAGCGTAAAAATTGTTTTCTCCTTCATCTGTTTCCTAGAGGGGTCAGAAAACCCATTATAAAGAATATTGAAAATACCATACTAAATAATACACTTAAGCTTGATCTCTAAGTTAGTTCTAAGAAACTAAAGAAAACTCAGATGAGCAAAAGAAACAAATAGTTATTTCATCTCTATGATAACCCGTATTTCTCCCTGAAAGTTCATCTTCTTAGATTCACAGAATGAAATAAACTGTGTCTTGACATCTTAGTCAGCAACAAACCCCTCTTAAATTGTAGTATCTCTAGTGCAGGTTCTTAAAACTGAGATGATCTTCCCTTCTGCAAGCAGCTTTCTGACTTCATAGTTTAGGATGTTTTACATCCTAAGGATTCTGAAAACAGACGTCCCTGGACCAAGTCCCAAGTCAGTAGAGTATGTCTCCTTTTTGTACTTGCTAGGAACCAAGCACTACACATGAAGAAATAGGGAAACCTTTTATAACCAACCAGAATAGCATGGCACCATCTGGGTTCCAGATGAGCAGAAATTAACTGAATATGGCCACTGTTTTTTTGTTCAGACAGCCTGCCTTCCTGGAAAAATGCCTACACTATTGCACAATGGAATATAATATTTCCTTACCTCGCTATCAATATCTGGCTTGAAGTGCAATTAAAATGACTGATGGTTTAGCAGAATTCAGGTGGGTTAAGTAGCTGATAAACTCAGCTAAAGAAAGAAAGACGTTTATTTTCTTTCAAGGGTAGATATACATAACAATTCAGTGTCCCCCAAAAGAACAGCTTTATCTTCTGGAGATTTATGGCACCAATTTTAATAGTGTTCTGTTTATCCGATATTGAGGGGGCAACTTTTTTTATCGATGGGACTTCCACCATCGGCTTTAAGTAGCAGCAACCTCATGCGTGAAGTTGGGGAAGAAAGGAATTAAAGAGAATGATCAGAAATACAAAGCATTATTAAATGGTGCTATGGCAAACAACGTGGAATGGAATATTCTCAAAGTGGTTCTGATCTACAGAAAATATTATCTATGGGTTCAACATTGGGATGTTCTTTCTGCCAAGTAAGTTGCAACAGTCTTAAATATCAGTTAGTTAAACAAACCATTAA
>VZTL01059414.1:53833-73285 GCA_013400535.1 Scopus umbretta
ATGCTGTACCACTCGAACTTCTTATTATTAATAAAAATGCCACACTATCAGAAAGTATCACTGACTTTTGCCATATCACAGAGTATCTTTTGTTCTTTAGGTACTCGTGAAAGGATATTTTAATTCTTCACAGTGAAAAATACTGGGACTAGATGTATCTGCAGCTACCAGGACTCATGCTTGTAAACCAATGTTGCAATAAAAAAATGGTAGCTCTATTTGTTTTTTGGTATTTTTGGTTGTGACCCCATTTAAGACCTTCATGTAGATCCTTGATTCTTTAGACCATTAAAATCAATCAGATGCAAATCTGTAATTACAGACTAGTCTCAGACTGTTATTT
The DNA here is from genome assembly GCA_013400535.1 of Scopus umbretta. NCBI lineage: Eukaryota > Metazoa > Chordata > Aves > Pelecaniformes > Scopidae > Scopus > Scopus umbretta. The sequence goes on from VZTL01059414.1 coordinate 54,177, forward strand.
CTCCAATCTGTTGGCTGAGGACAAAGACACACAGATAATTAACTGCTAATTTTATTTTGATTCAAACCACAAGTATATGATTATTACCAATAATTACACCTGTAAGCAATGACAAACATATTAACCATTCAACAATCAGGAAGTGCTGGATCTGAGGTTTCGTAAAGGTAGCTTAGGACAGACCCTGTTTATGCCTGGCAGACCTGTGAAATAACTCAGTGTGGTCACTTCTGTGCAACCTTGACTTCCTTGTGCATGTGCTATGATACAATCTGATTACAGTTTCATCTCACTGGTACCTAAGTAATCCGTCACCTGTTATTGGCCTTTTGATACTGCATTTCTCCATGATGGTTGTGTCTGATTCAAGCCATGACACCATAGAAATCCTGCATTAGGAACACCCACCAGATACCCACTTTTTGGCTTCTCCTGTATCTAAGGAAAGAATCATGAAGGTAACAGCCAACCAGTACCATAAGCATGTCCCTGAATAGCACAGTTAATTCTTTCCATTACTGTTTTTTAAATTAGTTCCAACCCTAAATTTATGATGATGTTTCTCCCTTGCAATGTCTTAAAGCAGAGAGGTATTTTGATCAGATACTTACCTGCAATATTTTAATGGTGAACCAGAGAATTCACTTCCATTTGATGTTGGTTCTGAACGGTTTTCAAAGTCAGACACTAGAAATACTGATAAACTGGCATTAACATAGCCAACCATACACCTAGAGGGAAAAAATTCTGTAGTCAGGACACAGCAAGGTTTTTCCATTAACTGTTGTACCCCAGAGGATATTCTCTGGGTTTCATGAAATCCACAGTTAACTGTGATGTTTATTAATATTTGAAAGGGATGTTGAGGCAATATAAAAGAAATGTTAAGTAGGTCAGATGGATGATAAAAGTGAAGCAATGGTACATTTCTATGGGAGAAGAAATGGTCAAGACTGGGACTGGTTACTTTTGAAGAGAAAAGTCACCTAAAAGGTGGCACAATAGAGGGAGAGAAAATACTGAGTAGCACTAGGAAGCTAATCAGAATTTTGCCACTGTTACCTTCATGGTACTAGCACAAAAGGACATTAAATCAGATGGAAATGCAATACACTTAAAACAGCTTTTTACAAAATGTCCAGTTAATCTGAGGAACTCAGTACTAAAAGATGCCAGGATGGCTGAGTACTGGGAGGGTCACACAGGGTTTGGAGAACACTGAGTAGGAGAATGTACATCGTCTGATGAGGGGCTGTGGGAGTCACTAGAAGGCTCAAGTTTGGTGTTGATAAAGCTGAGAGATATGGCAAGTGTATTGTGCTGTTCACTCTGCACTGCCCAAGCACAGGTAAGTCTAGGCACACTGCTCAGCTTGGTGCAGAGTATAATGCACAGTAAGGGCTGTTTGGTTTTGGTTTTTTTTTTCCTAAACTATGGATTTTACAGTCTTTGAGAAATTACATTTATACACCATCTGGCTTTGTCGAAAAATCTCCATACTGATTGGATTTGGAACTTAATTTAACTACAATATTTTTCTAGTATCACTGAGTATCATATGGATCTAACACCTACAGATGTTTTTTAAAAGAGAAAAGCACGTCTCATCTAAGTTATTCAATAGCAGATGTTCTTGACTCTTTAATTTGAGAAAATCCAATACTCTTGTGGATTTTTTTAATAGCTTCCTGCTTTTGTAACAATACTTATTAATAACATTATCCAGAACGCTGACATAAATAATTTTTATCCAAGCTGGCTCCTTCAGAGGATTACTATCTGATGGTTTCATCTAGAAATTCACTCAGAAAAGGAGCAGAAGTGTGAAAACACTGTACAAGAGTTTGTGAAAAGATTGTAAGAGCTTCTTCCGTAAGCCAAGCTACTTCCCCTATGCAGAACTAGTTTCAAAGCTGATGAGTCATATCTGAATCTTCATAAAAATAACATTTCTAAAGGTGTCGTTTTTTCATGCACAGTGGTCCTGAAAAAATCAGCAGCAAGAGAAGTTGCTGACTGTGCCTCAATGTCCTATGGATCTTCATAATGGCACAAGCAGAAGCACAAGCTCAGGCACGACTGGCACCAGACCAAACACTTTACCCATGAAGGGACTTTAACTCTTCATGAAAATATATGGAACATTTCACCTGGCACCGACTAAAATGCCAGACTGTGCAGGACAGCAAGTTAGCAGTACTGCTAATCAGGGGCTGCCACACCAGCTGCCCTTCTTCCAGCAGTATGATTAAACAGTATTGACAACCAAAAGACTGCAAAAAAGCAGCAACAGAAGAACTCACTTTGTGTAGCAGGGAATAAAACTCAATCTGCCATATGTCTGATAGCAGAAAGCAAGCTCTCTGTCACTGTCTATTGTTTAGCTTGGGTTCCTCTAAACAGAAGGGTCCTTGCTAATGTAGCTGCTAGGAGATCATTTGCAAACTGGGTCTGTTTGTATTCAGCTGGATTCAATGACCCTCCCTGAGTCCAACAGCCTAGATTTTACAAGTTGCCGTGTAGCAGCTATACTTATACTTGCTGGTAGTATGCACACACTAATATAATCTCAGTGTTTAGCAACACTGAAAGAAAATCCACTTAGGCAGCAGGGATTCAGTTCACAAATGTCTCCTGAAAGATCTAATCTAAGGACTCTAGTTTTAGAAGAAAAACAAATTACTTTGCTCTGTAAGTGTATCTTGATTTATTAGTTGGGAATTGCTTCCTTGTGTTAGACACTACTTTTTTTCAGCAATACATGCTGAATACTACATCAGGAAAAAAAGCCTAGTGAATAAGTTTAAAATGCTCATTAAATCCATAACTGATAAATATCAGCATTGCTTCAGAATGAAAAGAGGGTTATATTTGTGTACACCAGCTGGGAAGTGCAGCTTGTACAGCGTACTGTTACACACACCAAATCTCTGTAGCAGCTCTACCATGTTTCTGCCATGTTTTCCTTGAATTAACGTCATAAATTATAGTCACTCAGCAACCCGTTCTGTGAGTATGCAAATCATCAACATCTATGGCTGATATCTGTTACCTAAGCACAAACAATAAATTTGGGTTAGTGGAATCAGAACATACACAGAAAGTACTGCTGTATCTGTTCAGGTGGTAGGTGATTTTCATGCACATCTGTTTTCCCAAAGAAAAGCTTACTTTTGTCCAGCTTCTCCTTGGCCAGCACAAGGTCCATATTTGTAAGCATAAACAAGGCGAGGGATGAAATCTGATGTCACAGCTATGACAAACGCATTTGTGATAACAGAAAGAATTCCAATGCCTTCCAGGATCCCGTACCAGATTCCTGTTCAACAAGGAGAGTATGTTGGCTCCAGGAAAAACAAGAATCAAAGTTCCTGAGGTACTGTATGCCCTGAAGCAGTTGTCCCCACCACCCAAGGTCTTTTTATGTAGTTTCTATCCGAGAGTCACTGAGTAAAAATAATTTTCTTATCGAACAATAGGACCTCAGTGGACTAGATTTCTGTTCCCACTGGGTGGGAATGTTGTTTATCCTGCAAATAATCTCAAGGAAGCCTCAAAAATGCTCATGGAGGCCTTGGATCCACCAAGTCACCTAACCATATGGGCAGTTTTTAGAAATGCTGTAAGCCTCCCTGTTTATGATGATGACTATCCAGCCTTTGAGGAGGCTCTGCCAGGGAAGCCATGAATATATGCAATCCATGATCTGCCTGTCACAGAGGCCTTGCGTGTAACTTGCGCATAGCTGGTCAGCATGTACCTACTGGCATCAAAATCTTCATGGCATGCTAATGCTATATAATGGCACACAGGCCCTAGGTATCACCTGGGCTTCTTGGCCCATCCTCAACCGTCTGACAGATCTTGTAGTACAGGCACACAGCAACTCTGGTTATGAGGCACATCACTGAGAACCACACCAAAGGAAGGTTAGACATACCCATTGATTTTAATGATGTCCCTGAAAAGTTTGCTGAATAGGGAGTGAATGCAACTTATTTTGAGAAATCACACCTGAATCGGCCTGAAAAAAACCACTTATTTTTTCTGTGCTTTTATTATTTACATTATATAACTGTTTTTGCAGGAGTTATGCGTATGGGCTGATGTCCAGGCTTGTACCTAAACTCATAGATCCACACTGTTCACATACAAAGCTTTATTCAGACACAGACTTTAGGTACATGGTAGACCATTCTGAGAGCACAAAGCCTGGGCTTCTGCTATTTCATGGTGTGGCCTACTGGTTTTTGCCATGTAGATGGCCAGTGAGGTATCCTATTTACCCTTCCAAAGACACCAGGGATTCAGTGTTGGGCAGATGACTTTGTTTTACGGAGTCCTTCCTAAAAGTATTCTGCCTTTGAACGCTGCAAGAGCGGAAGAGATTTATGGTCAAAATATGCTTGGAGAGCCCTTGCCAGTCGTGTGTGGTTGGGTGACCTCAAAGTTATGTGAACCCTCTGTTTAGCAATGTAGGCATGCCTCACTGAAGGCAAGTTGTCTCTTGGGATCTAGACCCCCCCCATCTGACCCACCAAGGACCTAGTGGGCATAGCCCTTAGTCACAGGGGAGCTTGGTTTTGGCCAGGCAAATATGAAACACACAGGTCCCTTACAGGATGGTGACCACTTTCATGTTTCAGCTGCTCTGCCTGGTTATTACATTCAAACCAAGCAGCGGCATGTGTTCATACAGTGTGTCTGACACAAGGAAAAACCCACAGAGGACACTGATCACTTCATTAAAACATCTCGGTTGTTAAGTCACCCAACAAATTGTTAAAAGACATTTTCCAATATAGACTATTAATTGCATAAGTAGATTGGCATCAGATACTTGAAGTTTTTGGAACAATCAAACTGTGTGTTTTTAAACAAGGAAGATGACTGAAAATACCTCAGTCTGCTCTTACTTGAAGTGCTCAATGCTTTACCTTAAAAATAACACACACACACAACAAACACACATACAAAGAGCTCACCTATATCTTTGGCTCTTGAAGCTAAAGGTCTTCTCCACTGGGTAACAAATTTGTATGCATCAAGTCGAATTTCAATAATATTGTTAAGTAAGGCCAGAAGCGGTGCCAGTGGAAAAGCTGCCACAAAAATGGTTGTGAAACCAAACTGAAGAACTAGGAAAAAAAAGGGAAGAGCACAGTATAACTCTTAAGACCTAGTCCCAAGGTCTAAGATACCAAATAATATATTCATACAAATATTATGTATAAATATACAAGCATTTCTTATTATGCTGTACCATAAAATGGTCTAGTGACACTTGTACAGCAATTCCTTGCCAAAAGTTCAGAGCAAGGATGACAAGAACAGCAGCAGTGTGGTTAGCTACGTTGATTTGGTTTCAATCTTACAAACTCACTCCCATTCCTCACCTCACCCATGAGAATGAAAACCACTTTGCAGCCTCTTTAGCTTCATACAGCAATAATTGAAAGAATGCAGCAGCCCTCATCATCAACAAAGCAAAAACATTAAAAACTAGTGAAAGAGAGAGAACAAAGGTCAGTGTCATACTCATTTCTAGGTATTCATCAAAGAGTCCATAAGCATTCATAGGCTGCAGATTGTAGTCCTTTTCCCACTGTGGGAAGCTTGTTTTTCTCTGAGTGCCATACTCTTGTCGTAGTTTTCTCCTGGTCCACCAGTTTTGAATTAGCCTACATTTTCAAATAAATTAAAGAAACAAGGTAAATAATATCAGTGGCTATTTATCACAAAATTGGAAGAGGCTGTCTTGTATGTTTCAACATACCTTGAAAATCAATTTCCCAATGCACAGGAAAATAGAGTGTTAGTAATACATGTGGCTGATGACGTGGCATAATAGGTATGAAAATAGATATGGCTGGTGGACTGTAATCCAGGCCTAGATGTTGTTAAAAAGGTGGAGGGTTTTTGACATATTTTCATTATTTATTTACCTTCTTTTTCTCTACACAGAATGACAAATCACTTCAGGGTCTGTTTATGTGGCAGAATGCAATGCTGCATGGAGATAGTTGAGCTCTAATTGAGAAATCAGTAAATAGAGTGCTAATGCTGCTTGATCCCTTCCTGTGGGTGAGCCAGCATCTCTACATAGCTCTACAGTGTGTAGGGTAATGGTCCCCAAGCAATCCTGGAAGGGAAAAAGCAATCTTGAATGGTGTCTGCAGCCAAATACTCAGAGGAACAAAAGGCAGAAAGAAGTGTGTGGACTACTGACAAGACATGGATGCCTAGAGGTGGATGGCTGACATGAGAGCTATCTCCACCTCAAGAAATGGGGGCGCTGTACCAGACTTCAGGGGGAAGATATTGTTTCTGAAGAAATAGACATGTAGGGGCACTGTGGGAGGCACTGAGCCAGAAGAAAAATGAGTGCTCACATCTGAAATAAACATCTTTGCCTCTCCAGGTCAGGGAGTTGCACTGGTTTGGCCAACAAAGGACATGAGTTACAGTTAGTACAGAGAGGAAAAAAAAGATCATGACAGAGATTTTCTCCAATGTTGTGGTTGGCCTCTTCATCTAAGCAAGACATAAAGTGATGGCTCATCCAAATAATTCAATCCTTTGCCTGACTGTGCTTCACTTCTTGCCTTTACAGTGGCCTTGTCTGGTCTGATCTGTGAATGGTAGGCAAATGGACATTGGATTTGGATAAGGGTTTGGCCAACTGTTTGTTTTTTAGAGGTAATTTTTCCATTCAGGCCATTTACCAGAGAGGTTATAGCTTTTCCTGTCTTCCTTAATGAAGTGTAGGTGCAGCTGAGTGCAGGGCCTTAAAATCTAGAGTTTAGAAATGCAAGAAAAAAAATTAGAATTGCAAGTATGGACTTCAAGCCAAAATTTTGAAGTACAAGAAATTATTAACATATTTGGTTTTAGCAGCTTTCAGCCAGTTACTAGAGTGTAAAAAGCCTAAAAAGGCCCTTCCTGTGAATGTCCATGCTTGTGACTGATGAACTGTGGGACAGTTAAGGGCACATCTTTGCAGTTCACAGCACCCTTTGGGACTTTGCCTCTTGTGTCCTGCCTGTGAGAAAGTGAGAGGGCTGAGAACTGGATTCCTGCAAAGGCAGCAAATTGAGGGGTGAGGTGGGTGGGAGACCAATATGCTGAGACAGATCCTGATTAACTTCCTCCTTTTTGAGGGCAAACCCATAACCAGTGTTACTAAATATCTAAGACTCCTAGTGAAATTCAAAGAGATGACATTTTCTGATTTATGTGTGAGCAAAATGTGAGCGATGCGATGTAATGTGCTTTTAATATGCATTTATTTTCTTCCAAGAAAAATATCAACTTGAAATTGCAGTTTTCCACCTCCAAATGAAGCAATAATTTTTACTTTGTTTCCTAGTTATTGCAAATGTATCTATGCAGGAGAGGAGAACTGATGCACACTTTCAGAGGTTTCCAGGTGGTGTTTGTATGAAGCAGAAGCACCACTCTGACATGCCAGTATTTGTATTAAAAATGTAACCACTAAACAATCAACGGTCTAGCACACACTCTAGGGCCTCTCTTTGATATCTTTGAAACCTAGTTTTTAAGTCTCAGGCAGAAACTTCAGAAGAGAAGCCAATGCTGCATGTATCAGTGAGAAATGACAGCAGGTGCTGGGGTTCCTATCACCAAGGAACACCTGGTGACATTTCTGCCCTGCGTGTCTCTGCGGACCCTGTGGGAGCACATGCCTGCCCCAGAGCTGGGCTGCCACCCTGAAGTGGTGCAAAAAAACGCTCTCCAAAACAGGTTGCTGGTGCTCCTCTCCTAGGGCTGTCTTACGGGGAAATATTCTCTGCTATCAGCTTTGGCACTGCGCAGTGCTGGCTCTGCCTGGGTCTCAGCAAGCTGTAGCTGGCACCTGGGTGGAGGAGCGGTGATGTTCTACTACAGACTATAGCATTGCCTCCAAATCCTCTGGCCATCCACACGGTGCTGGCTCTGATCATGCTTTTAGCAAAAATGATAATTTTTTTTTTTCACACAAAAAGGAAACGCACTTGCCTGCAGCATTGCAGGGCTAGGAGGTGGACTGAAAGATCTGGAAAGCAAATACATCCCTCATCAGAATAATCTGAAACCTCTCACATTGTTGTGACTGTGTGTTTTGTGTTGTGATTTTCATTGTGACTCTAAAGTTAAGAGCCTGACTTCACCTGAAGCAGTTTATTCCTGTTGAATCACTTGTTCTTAAACAATCTCCTCCTATCTCCCTCAGTCACCTTCTTTAATCCCCTTCTGTGCTCTTTATTAGGTTTTGAAATCCCTATTAATAGGTAGCAGAAAGATCTAATGAAATCTGACAAAAGAGGCAGGGAGTGGAAAGAGCAGGATCAATACTGCTGCTGCTATTCTCTCCTCCCCACCCTAGCCGTAACAGCTGCAAAATCCTGGGAAGTAGCACTAGGTGCAAACCCAGGAAGATGGAGAGATAGCGAGCTTTGAGTACCTTGATTGCCAAATACTCTGTGAATTTAAATCATTTACTCTGTTCTCATTACAGCTAGACGTGATCAGCACTGGGGCTGCCTGAAATTGCTTCTGCAACATGTTTCTGCAGTTCAGGGACCGAACTCCGCACTAGCACTGCTGTGGATCCTGCAGTGAAACAAATCCCTCTGAACTTTGCAAGGGCAAATTTTCTGACAATGTCAGCTCTCTCGTATTTGCACACTTGCTAATTTCCCTTGATGACCTGCCATGCTGTCTCTAGCATCAACTGTCTATATTAATCATATTAAACATGCTCATTAAATACTAATCAATAAGAAATGAACCAATAGGAAATGAATAACCGTCAGCCTTTTTAGCCAGGGGACAGCTCCATAATACCCTGAAGATCACTAGGGAACTTGCCTATATACCAGTCAGTACATTTTTCTATCTCTGAGAGTGTATATGCCAGCAGTGCATTTTTTCCAGCTCATACCTGCCCTTTCAGGCATCTTTTATCACCCAGCAAGGAGAAAGCCAATTTAGGACTTACTGGCATAGCTAAAAAATGACACATAATATTTCCTGAGTAAGGAATACAGCAGTCCTACAGTTATTTTTAAGGAGTTTTATGAAATCAAGTACTTCCCATATATTATTTATTTGTTAATATTTATATTACACTTTCATTTTTGTAAACTGTGTTCAATGTGAAAAAAAAACCAAACACCATCTATCTGTATACATCTAAAAATCTATATTAAAAGGTTTGTATTCTAGAGGGGATTTTCTTTGTCATGACTACTGTATCTTGCTTTTATGTAACTGGTCATAAGGAAAGCATAAACTTAGTGTTCTTCTGTGACCTACAGACACATAGGCATTATATTTACTTACGGGTAGCCCAGTTCCATGAAGTTATTCCAGGTCTGCTTTAGCACCATTATAATACCCATTTGCATACAGAGATCAATAAGGCATCCACTAGGGTGGCACTACAGAAAAAAAGAAACAAAAAGTTGAACAGAAATGGTGATGAGTTTTTAAGCATTTCTTAAAGACTGTAAGTGGATATTAGATAATTTACTTCAGGGAAATTAAATTCTGTTCTCTTTAATTTTTTTAAAAATATAAAATCCTGGGAGCATATGAGACTGTATCATACAATGAGCGTTTTAAGCCTATAATCTAAGTCTCTGCAGAGGTCAGAATCAGTTGAAACCAATGCAGTTTTCACATGAGTGATGCTAATATGTTGTGCAGCTGTGGGTGGGACAGAGGCAAAGGCTAACAAGTTTTGTCAATGATTTCAATAGTTTCAATGACTGGGCCTCAAGTAAAAGAACGAAGAGAAATTCCTCCTGGCTGCACAGGTGAACAGATTACGCCTAAAGCATAGACCTAATACTACTTATTGAGTACTATTTAATGTATATGACTGAGTGGACTATGCAAAGCTATTATCTGCTCAAAGAACTAAAAATCTCTAACTGTCAAACAACAGTTCTCAGCAACTCTTGCTGAGTGCTTGCTTGCTTTAGCAGTGGCTCCAGGCCTTGAAGAAGTGGTGCTGCTTTGGGAAGAGATGCTCAGCTAGTACAAATTTAAGTAATTCCACAATTCAATTTATCATCTAGTATTAATAGTATCATCTAGAAGAAACAGAAAAGGGCCAAAAACTTCCTGCCTTCAAATGGCATTTTGCAGAGTTGACTTTGCAGATCCAAACAGTGGAGGTCCAAGCTGTATTGTTAGATCCTGGGTATGATGGTTAAATTGAACAGATCACTGTCATAGAACCGGAACTATTTCTTTTTAACTTTTAGGGAGAAAAAAATTTACATTAGTTATGACCTGTAACAAAATGTGATATGAATTTCTTATACATACTGCACTATACAGAACTCAGAAACAGGGTCCCTGCTGAAGTTTCTGTTGGCCTCATTCAGCTTCTTGTTAGATTAACAGGGTGTCAGTTTTTCTGTTTTTTGTTTTTTGTTTTTTTTTTTTTTTAAATTAGGTTTTCTAGCATAAATTAAGTCATCATCCTTCTGTTTTTAGGAATCAGTCACATGAGCCAATATAACCCAAGAGAGGTAGGTGCATATTAATGAAGTAGCAGTGATGTTACAACCATAACATCACTAATGCACTTTGTACGTTGTGGTCTGAATATGCGCACAGACAGACACTGGACCAGACTATATTGTATTATTAAATGTCTTGCACTTGGCTTCATCCAACAGGTGAAGAGAGGGCTATTGGAGGAATATATGGGCATTATATTCTACATTATGTTTCTAATAAGACCTAACACAGATATGGTCAATAAAGTTGAGACTTTTTTTATTAGACATTTCTTTTATTATTAGACTTTTTATTTTTTATTAGACTTTTTATTTTTTGCTCTGAGAAAGGCAAAATAGTAGGGACTACTAATAGTAACTTCCACCAGCAACTGACCCAACCTGTAACACCTTGCTGCTGTGCTTCCCTCCCAAAACTGGTTCTTTGTTCTTCCCACCTCTGCTCCTGTTCCTGTTCTCTGATGCCTCTGTGAGATGATTCAGCCCAGTAACTCATCAGAAAACTAATTCAGCCAGAAAAAGGAAACATTTCCTTCTGATACAGGGAACTGAATAGGCTCCTCACAGGGTTGGACAAGCCAGAGATAGTGCAGAGGAAGAGGAAGGAGCAAACTTCTGGAGGAAGTCAGAGGAAGAGCAGAACTGTCCTCTTTTAGCAGCAGCAAGCTGTCAGGTCAGCTTGGCCCCTCTCAGACTTTGGAGGGATGTTAAGTGAATTTCTGTCTGCCTGTTTATCAATTTTTCTTTCCTTGAAGGTACAGAATTCACTACTTCAAAATTAGGATGACTTTTTCAAATTATTCCTTTTTTTGCTAATGTTTGGATGACATTTAATGCAAATATTTAGATATCTGGAAGTGTTTCATGTTGGCAGTGTAAGACCTGCATTTTCCACTTGCCATTTGTCATGCATTTGTAAAATTGTTTCACTTTCTCAGCTGTGAAGCAGGAAACAAACCATGGGTTTTGAGTGTGCAAATAGCAGCACTGGAAGCTACATGACTGATCCAGAAACTGCTGCTGTTCACCTCTAATAACTGGCAAATGGTTTTTGAGATCTGAATGTATTTGCCAAAAAAAAGAGATTGGTCCTTGAGTCACCTGAATAACCAATCTCTCATTGGTTTCCAAATCCATTTGGTTTTATAGACATGGAACATAATTCCAGCAGCTCTTTTGGGAAGTTTGTTCAGCTGTTTTGGTCATTATCAAGTACAATGTATGTGTCTGGATTTTTAAGTCATTATTTTATTATTTTAGTTCCCTGGTCAACGAGGCTAGAAAAGCTAAGAAGAAAGGATATTTTTAGAAGCAAGAAGTTGTCAGATTCATATTTGACTTTGATTCATCTCAAGGATGAAATATTTACAGTGTAAAAATGTAAGTAATGTTTAAACCATTTGATACCACCATCCAAATATGATGCAAATGCTAAAACTGCTAGCATTGAAAAGGGCATGTATATCAATATGTAGATGTTTTTGTAGCAGATGGTAACGTCAGTAGTATGGAATTAGACAGCAACTGAAAACCCAATAACACACTCAAAAATACCTAGACAGGGTTATGTGTCTGCCTCTGCTTGCATTCACTGCATCTGTGGGCAGCAGATAAATCAGTGTGTAGTCAGTGAATACTCACCTCTTCCAGTCTCCACCGGTTTATCAGCCTTAAGTAGGCACCAGGGTGTCCTGTAAATCTTTAACACAGGAATATACATCAACTTTGTTGTGTAAGCAGTCTGTGTTCACAGTAGTAGAAGAAAGCTCACACTGTTGTTTTAATCTAGTGCCATCTTTGATGCAACTATAAAAGATGTTATACTGCAAAAAGTTTTGGGGGATTCCTGGAATAATGTCTATGGAGTATTAGGCATATTTTTACTTCCAGTTTTATTTCAATACTGGATACTCTGCTGTTGGATATTCAGCATATGCAGAGAACAGAGAAAATCTGAATAAAACTGTTCATGTCAGTTTGGAAAAGGGCTTTCAACTGCCACTCCATTTCCTTACACCATAATGTGGGCTGTGACATCTGCCTTTCTGTGAAACCAGTGAAAATGTTAGTTTTCATTAGGAAAACATAACTTTCTTAATTTCACCCATGTTTTCTCCCAAAATGATTCCCACAACTTCCTATATGCAAATGATCCATACTGATGGATTCTTCTACTCAAGCCTTCTCTACTCAAAGGCTCTTCTTTTGCTTTTAGGTGACTTGCAGAAAGAGACATACAAATATATATATATATATTATTTTCTGTGGAAAAAAACCCCAACTAATAGCTCATAATTCGTTCTTAACAGCCCAAATCATATAACAGAAGCAGCAAAGTATTTAGGCATTTGGACTAGATGATTGTTGTAGGTCCCTTCTAACTCAACTGTTCTTATTCTATTCTATTCTGAAAGAAAAAGACACAGTGTTGAGTTATTTACTGACCTGTACAAATTACACACATAAAGACAGTGAAGTGACCTGCATGTATAGTATTGTAGGACACATCAGTTCCGAGTAGTGAAATTGTTAAAAGTTAGCATAGAGCCAATGTGGTGGTAGGAAATGAAAACTACATCTGTTTCTGGCCTTTTGAATGGAAAATAAAACTGCAATGTGTCCTGCTTTGCTAGTATGGAATTTGCATTTTGAGATGTGTGATAATATGGTCCAATTTTGTTTCATTATAGAAAATTTTATTTCTTCTCACTACTTCATTTTGCACATATGAGGGTGCAGACATCAATCCTACCTTCCAAGGAAGAATGCTATATAAAAGGTAGAGCTGTTCAGATTGACAAACTGAAAAAGAAACATTTTCAGAGTGAAGCTGTTCTCCCACTCGGATTCGGTACGAGGCTGCTCTGTGAAGAAAGAGAGCAGAGTTTCAGAAGTTTAATCCAGATTAACAATTTCCCTTGGCACAAAGGTTGCACACACCTATCAGACTTGGCAATGTATTTGTAAATTAGCCTGCTGATTTCAAAATATAAGCTGAAAGAGGAAATTGTATCCAAAAGCAGCACACAACAAGTGAACTTGTAAAGACTTAGAAATCTTTTCTGATATCTGGATATATATATATAGTCCCAGGAGACTGTAAGATAATGTGTATATTAAACATCCCTCCTGGATTCCTGTGTGCTTTACAGGCTCAGGCTCTTCTCATTTCCTTTTCTGCCACCTACCATAATGACATTGCCAGAAAGCACCCCACTACAAGCTATGTAAGTGCCTTTTTGTTAGAGATGTCACACTGAACTGGAGCAAACCTCCTTGTAATTCTCTTTCATGGATTTGCCCACCATGCTGGCACCTAAGGACCCAGGTATCAGTGGACTGCCACTGCTTGTCTCCCCTTCCTTGTCCCAGGGAGTGCACCACAGCAGACTGAGAAAAAATATTTTGCAACGGATGGGAGAAGGCAAATGGGAAAGTGGAAGACCTATTCTGCCCTTCAGGGAGGCCCTTAATCTCCATCTAAAGAGTTATCAAGACAGGATGTAACAAAACAACTTTTATGCCAACACACCAGTACCATGTTCTGGAACTACCTTCTAGTTGGCAGGAGCTTGTTATTAGTCAATCACTGCTGTGAACAGAAGCAATCAGAGGAGACGTGGAGGTACTAATGGTAATTCTGAGTATCATAATGGTAGTACTCATATACTACTTCCAAAGGAGCCTCCAATAAAGTACTGGATGTACAGAAACAATGATAAACTAGATTCTCTTTAATTTGAACTGCCCTACCCATGAGGAAATTTCAAACAGATGTATCAAGGAAACCATAAAACAGACCATAAAGTAGCAACCAAGTTAGTGATTTAGAAATGCCTGTCAAGAAACCCAAATTTGTGTGTATGCCAGTACATATATATTTAGCTAAGCAGAAATAAAACATCATAGATTTTTGATCCCAGTCTGTGGAAAGGACAAGCTTGACTTTAGCAAGGCTTCTGCAGCTGAAGCTTTGCCCATATGCCCATCAGAGACAATGCCAATGCTCTGGAGGAGCATGGATGTGAGCTCTGAAAAAGTTCATGTAAAGGCTGAAGGACATCCTGAATGTAGCTTTGCTGCCAATTCCACTCTGAGCTTATTACACTGCTAAAGATTTTTCAAACCAAATCAGCTACTTAGGCCATGAAAGTAAAAACAGTCTGAACACTGTCAGAACAACTTGACCCACTGAGTTTTCATACAAGCACTTTCTGTACAGGCTACAAGAAGCAGACCTACCTTGATGATAACCTGACAGGAAGTAATCAAGCCTCAAGGTCTCTAGACCATATCTTACTGTCCCCAGGGTGTCACAGGGACTAAAAGGTCATAGCCTGTGCAAATCACATGCTTGAAAGACGCATGTCTCAACTGTAACTAGCAAGTATCTTTTCCATGGATACAGGATGGCAAAAATATTTTAAATTTACAGCATACAAATGATGACTCTCACTCTAATAAGAAACAACAGAATAAAATGCTATCTTACACAGACATGCTTTGAACATATCACCTGTGACTTCCCAGATGTAGAAAAGACCTGAATCAGCTTTGTAGATGTAGAAAAGCCTAAAATTAGCTGTGTGTTTCCTCTGAGCAGACATCAAAATCTGCACACCTGGTCCAAAATACCTTACTGAACATTATCAATGTACAAAGATATGCAGAAACTCAAAATAATCTCCTCAAACCACTTCTACACAGGACATAATATCGTTCGCTTAATAGGCCTTCAGCAAGAGTCTCTTTTCAGGCTTCTTGACACTAAAGGAGCCCTTGCCAATTTCCACCAACTACTGCAGTCTTCCAGCATGGTCAGGATCTCCAGAGACTCTGCCTGAGCCATGGATATAGGAGTGATAGCCTATTGCTACCCCAGTGACAGTACATGCTGTCCTTAGAAAAGATGTTGTCCTTATTCTAGCATAAAGATCACCTTTATGGGTAAGCTGAAAAGATTACAGAAACTTAGAACACCATTAGAGTTTAGGTGTTGGTAGAGCCGATGAGTCACCTAGTTATTTGCCCTCCAAACTATTGCCCCTCTTGAAGGCGTATGTTAGATAGTCAACAAGTACCTTAGTTTCAAGCTATAAATTTGGCTTCTGGAAGTGATTCCCCTATTTCCAGGTCTTTACAAAACCTGGGGGTTGTGAGTACTCAGTCTCTATGAAAATGCATGCTTTTTCCCCCAAGGTAACAATTTGCTTAAGTTCTTACAAGGTAAGGGGTTGGAACAAGAACCAAGCATGGCAGGTGGGTGACTGTTGTCACCGCTGACTGAATGGCACTACAGCTTAGTTTATACAGTCCTTTATTATAATCTTAGGAAAAACATTAATTCCTATAGATTGCAGATTGATCAGGATTTTTCATATTTATACAGACAGTTTGAATGCTATCACAGTATAGGGACCAAAAAATCAGTACAATATAATTCAATTTTGTATTTAACATTTCTTACCTAAATTTGTCAGGAAAAGAGCAACCTTTTCATACAGCTGGAACAGAGAAGAAACAGCCTCTTAGATACGTGACCAGCTCAAAAATATAGAACTGCTTTCCAAGTAGATTAACTGCTCTTATATGTTAAATCTGACATCCAGATGGTCTCTGTGATGTTCGGATAATGATGACAATAAAACTATATAGTAATAATACAATAATGATACAATAAGACAAGGAGCAGTAATATTTTTAAAGCTTATACTCTGCTCTTTTCATCCACAATATACAGAAAAAACAATGCTGTCACTGTCCCTGTTTTACATACACAGTGAAAAAGGGTCAGATAACTTTTCCAAAAACACAAAGCAGAACAATAGCACAACTGGGATTTCTGTTTTAGTTACTTATGGAACATTCATCTCACAAAAAAAAAAAATCACCCTAGTAAGAGCATGCTTTGGTATGTTGGGTATTTTGGGCTTTTTGAGTTTTTTGGGGACTTTTTTGGTGCTGAAAGGAAAGACACTGGGGAGACAGGGTTGCTTCAGAGAATGTCTTTAGTGATCCCTCTCCCCTCACCTCATTTCTTGCTCTGAGTCAGTGACATTGTTCTAAATCCTAAGTGGTACTTTCTGCACTTAGCAGATACCATGCTCTCAAACTCTGGGAGACTGCTAACTTCATAAAGCTTACAAAAACTAACTTAGAGGGTTTTCACAATTAGTATTTGCAAAGGGGGTTTGAACCTATAAAGTACCTCACCACCAACATCAGTATTAGTGTAAATTAACACAACGTTTTCCATTTGCTTTAAATTAGTCTGGAGCCTGTTCACACAAAACACTAAATGTCCTTAACTCTCACTGCAGGGATACAAAGCTCCTTGTATTTCAGGCTTAAGTACTTACTTATTCCTAAAGTGCATATCAGCAGTGTTTCTTTTCATTTGCAGTTGTCCTTATAAACTCTTGCTTAAATTGAGTTATGTACAATTTACAGATCAAACTGCCTGCTTAAGAGCTGAAGTCATCCTGAATTATCTCATCCATGTTAACAACCAATTCTTGCTTAGAATAGCTTTTTGCTGCCTTTGGAGTAAACAGTTTTCTTTCAAGTAATGAAAAGGTGGTTTCTTCTGGGTTTAAAAGAATCTCTTAAGGGCAACTGTAAAAGTGCTAAATGTCTGAGTTGTTTATATCCTGATCCCAGCAGGGAGTGTGCTATTTTATAAATGTATATTGCTCTGCAGAGGGGGTATCAAAACTGTATTTTGTTGCTATTCCTCCTGGAACAGTAAGACCGTGTTAGAGATTCTGTTAACAATGTTTGGATCTATGTGTCTGCTACTGCAGTTTTATCACTACCAGTCCCAAGGGGCCTTGTTTAGGATCACATTCTGTTCTGTGTTCATATTTTCTGTGGGTGATATCACTGGAATTAACAGGTTTTATTAACCTAGGTAAAGCTAATGATTGTTCCCAGGTCAGGCTGCAGGATTATCTGGGAGACATTATGCTTGCAAGTAATTTCTTTTTGTCATGATGGATGTGTCAGGGTATGTACCTAGCTCTCAGAGCATCCAGTCTAGAAGTTGTGGTCTAGACCTTTCCCCTGATGCTTAGAGAGGTTGTCAGCTTGTATCAGAATCACTGGCAGTTTTCCAGGCTTCCTAGCAGTGAATTCCCTACTGTTATATACATCTTGGTCCATTCTGGTTTTATTACTGTATCTTTGCTTGCTTCCCTGATACTTTTCTTGAGTCACAGTTTGTAGAGGATTCAACTACCTGAATTGCTCCTGGGGAATTTTTTTTTTTCCCCCAAAGAAATCCCACTACTGTCCTTCAGTAAACTACATTAGTCCATCATGGGAAGTGAGGGATTATGTTCTTAAGTCCTTCTTTTGAAAAGCTTATGCAGTTTCATATTTTGGGTATCTTTTGTTTCCATGAGCTATATCCAGATCTAACGCTGTAGTGTTTATTGTATGGTAATGAGTATAAGGCTTAAGAAATCCATCTTTGCAGTGCTCTATTTATTTGATGTATTTTGGGAAGTAAAACAAAGTTTCTCAAAAGGCACCTTCAAGCCATCTTCCATTATTTTAAAATTTTCTCTAAACTGTAAAACTCATTGAGAACCAAATAATTTTGTTTGTGCAGTATTTCTTTGTTGCTGCTTCACTGCATATACAATGACTTATACTGAGAGCTTGGAAATGGATGTTTTACTGACATAGATATATATAGTTTTCTTTTTATTTCTTCTATGCTATTGTGTGCTCTAGATGGATTAAAGAAAACCCCCCAAAGCTGCAGAGAGCAAACAATAAATCAAAAATAACATAAGAGAGCCCTCAGTACAAATTCAGAGAGAACAACAGCTTCCACCTCTTCTTTCTGCCCTTTCTCAGCTTATAGTTCCACCTTGGGGAAAGCATAGGAAAGTCAACAGTTCTTAATAGACTGTCCTAGTCACCAATCCAGTCTTGCCTATGCCAGAGGTCCTGCAGCAAAGTCTCTTGGAATTTTCTGCTATATAAACAAGGGGGTGTTAAAATTAATTTTTAGATGACAGAGATGCTTGGCTATTGCACAGGAAAGTAAGTCATCTCCAAGCCAGCATTTGGAATGTGCAGGCCTGAAATAACGTCTTATACTTCCCCTAGGAAGTAAGTCAGCATATATCCTGGTGCAACGCCTAACATGCTTTTCACAGAAGACACTTGCTACTGAGTGGGTAGAGATACTCTGCCCTGGCTCTGGTACCAGGATGGCTTGTAGGTTGATCCCTCTTCCCCCTTAAAATGCATTCTTATAGTGTAAGTTGACAAAAACTTGATGGCAAAAGGCCATACACCTCTCATCAAGTGATCGCTGCTTGGGGACTGACTGAGTGTCGGTCGGTGGGTGGTGAGTGGTTGTGTCATTTGTATTTTTGTTTCCCTCCCCGGGTTTTGTTTCTCTCTCTTTCATTTTTTTATTTAAATTACAATTATTATTATCATTGTTGTTATTATTCTTATTATCTTATTTCAATTATTAAACTGTTCTTATCTCAACCCACGAGTTTTCTTACTTTTACCCTCCCAAGTCTCTCCCCATCCCCACGGGTGGGTGGGTGG